>MWRK01007869.1:0-12692 GCA_002157035.1 Melampsora medusae f. sp. deltoidis
TGCTAGTTTTGCCAAGAAAATCTTGTACAAATTCCAAGAATGGAAATATAACGTTTCTCTTGGTTGGGCTGCATTTAAAAATAGTTTTTCAAATCTAAGTGGATGGGATCAGTTCTTCTTAGGAGCAGCAGCTGCTGAAATTGGACAGGTTTTGGGTAAACTCTTCTTTGGATGACGGAACAAGAATTCAAAGATTTTTTTACATCAGTTTATGATTTCTGAATGTGAAAGAATCTATGGGATCCTCCTTTTTAAACGTAAAGTGTTGATCAGTATATCATCAAAATCACTTGTCTTTTTGCATGCGGTCTCAGGCCCTATATTCGTCTTTCATTTAGCATCTCATTCTTTTTCTGCTCTCATAGAACATGTTTGTACCTTCTTTTGGATTTTTATAAACAAAGTCTTCCAAGTTATTGGAATCCTCTTTCCTGATAGGATTCTTCTTTCTAAAGAAACTTATTGATGGAAAGGTGAAATATCGTCGGTGGTATATTGAAAGATGGAAACCACTATGTACCGCCCGAAAAAACAACCCGTAGTCCCCATGCCGGATAGTTCCCGGGCTGTAAATATGATGGCGCCCTGTTTATTTATGTAACACACGGGTACAGAGTGGGCGACGTGGGGGTTGTATTTCCAACACGCGCTCAAAAAGTCCAAAATCCTTACGACAAGTGAGAAGAACGGTACAAGAACAGTGAGATCACCATGGACATCGATGACTTTATTCTATCACGAGTTTCAGGATGAAAATCAATGAAAGAAGACAAAATAGTTCATCGGCAAAACGATCGGCTTAACATGATCACGACTACATCCCAGCCGAAACTTCCTTGGTGGATAATGTTGCAAGATTCTTGACCGTAAATCACCCCTAGACTGCATGTTCGTCATTCCATACATCACTCATATTCAATCGCAAGTCACTCATTTCTCAAGGCCCCCGTCGATTATCTCCCAGAAAGGCACATGATGAATCCCTTCAAGCCCCAAAAGACAAGCTGTCATTCGATTTTGCTCATCATCGTGATTGGTTGCTCCCTATTTGCAAGACAACTCAAGTCAGCTGTAATCCCAGACCCAGTCAAGCATTCAAGCCGACTCGTGCGTCGCCTGATAGATGGTATCAAGACTGCAGAAGAACTGTAAACCCCCCCTTCATGTTGACCATCAAATGCCTTGTTAGGGAGCTGACAATGCAATCCTTGTGCCATACCTCGTGATGACTTCTGTTTTGAGCAGTGGACCGCTGAAGGTTCTCACGAACGACAGGGCCAATGAACTCATCACTTTGCGCCAAGGGCCAGGTGAAATTAAGTAGGGCCTACTTCATCAACATATGTCCCAATTCGTGCTTCGAATTTGACTTCGTCTGATGCAATGCTTGTCTTTTTTCTTGCTCAGGACCTTTGATGCCCATATGAACAACATTGTCAAAGACGGCGAAGACCAAACGGAGTTTCGGGACTGGATACAGTACGTACTACATTGAATTAGGAGCATTTTTCCGTCTCGCGAAGGTCTGATTCATCCTTGAACCCCTCCACAGGACTCGCCCCACACAGAATGGCGTGGAAATACAGGACAATGGGCAGTATGCCGAAAGAGACTTCATCGATCACCTCTTGGCTTGGCATAAATCAAAGTGAGTATAGTAGGCCAGACCTTTTGCATCTATAGCATTGGAATCTGAAGTTTTCTACCCCTGCTTCTCTAGGCAAGGATTTCTTTTGTCCGACCAGGTCGCAGAATTGCTCGAGAAATATCCGTTCAGCGTGGGCGCGAAATCTGGTGAAATTCCGGCACATTCATACCTCAGAACTACTGCGATGTAAGATCTCTGCGAGAAAGCTATCAAAGTGTTTCTGGTCATAGACTAGCCTGTAAGTTGCTTTGCTAAGACGTTTTGGAGTTTCTTTTAGGACTCCGGGTGAATTCATCGAACGTTATTTACCTCCAGACGGTGCATACCGCACTCGATTTTGGACCGCGGTCCGGTGAGTTGATTTTTGTCAAATTGGAAACTCTTGAACAGAGTCTGATTGACTTATTCAAAATCTAGAGGAGACTTCCAGGATACGATTTCATACTGGGCGTCAGATATGTTTACCCGATATGAAAAGTTTGCAATGGATGAAATGTAAGTCATAATCAACAAGGATCATATTCTGGGTTGGGATCAGCTTTTGAAATAATATATGTACCTGTCTCTGAGTGACTAGGAATAAGCTTTCGGGGACCACGTGGGTTCAGAGGGTTTTCTTCGTAGTCTTTACAACTCATCATAGAGCTGATACATCGTGGCATGGGTCTGATATGTGATTAAGGCCAAGATACAATTTCATCGACAAATTCCTACCGGACATCTTTGGGGTTCATCTAGAATTTTCTAATCATCTGGAGTATGGGAAAACGTTTTTACATTGGTTACAAGTTTATTGCAGCTGACTGGACTTCGAACTTCGTGTAGCCGAACGCCTGTACTCGACGAACTTAGGAATTGGCTCCCCTTCAAGACATATATGAGCGAATATCTCAAGTGGGCAAAGGAACACAATATGTAAGATGTGGCCACTACATGTTAAACTTGTAAAACGTATTGATTTGGACCTTATCTTGTGCAATGTGATGCACACCCACTCTGCCAGCTGGACGCCTTCGTCAGTGTGGCTCATGTCTATCCACCGCCTGCATGAATGAGAGCTAACTTGACACTTTTCGAAACAGGCACATAGAGACATTCTTCAGACAGGGGAAAGGTGAATACAGGCTAAAAGACCCCTTCATCAAGTATCTCTACAAAAAAGCTGCTAAAGTTCATAAGCTGCCCAGAGAACAAGCTTATTTCCATGGTGACATTCAATGGGAATTCTCAAGTTTTCTTCACGAAAGGAATAATGCAAAGTTTCCTAAAAAGATCTTATACAAATTTCAAGACTGGAAATATAATATTCGTCTTCGTTGGACTGCTTTTAAAAATCGGGTTTTCAATTTTAGATGGCTTTGATGAACCCTTTTAGTCTTTGGCGCGTTTGAATTTGGAGAGCTCTTTGCCCAAATTTTATTTGAGTGATGAAGATAACTTTGGATGTTTTGCAACAATTTGGGCTTTTTTGAATGTGAAAAAAATTCACGGAATCCCCATTCTGAAACTTGAATTGATGATTTGTGATCGAAGTAATCTTTCAATTCGATTGTTTCTCTCTTGTATATTGTCTCACAAATATTATTGTCTTTCATTCACCTTCTCATCTCATAGAACATATGTTCACACCCTCTTTTTACTTTGTTATAATCGAATTATTTAAAGGCTTTGAAATGATCTTTTCAGATAGCTTCTCTGGACAAGACCAGGGATGAAAAGGTGAAAAATATTAATTGGTCGTAAAGGATTGTTTTAGTTTCAAACTTGGACTCTCGGTGTAGGCTTGTGAGCTGTCTGATCAAAGCCTCAGGAACAACCAAAACATATTGAAAGGAATTGAGGTCTCAATAGTCTTTATTGCATCAACAAACACAATATAGTCTCAAACAACTAAAACAAGATATCAGTGAAAGAAATTGAATGAAGAAACAAAGTCTCGAGCCGTACGAGCCGGCTCCTGCCGTCCAGCACGTAACCCACTCCTCAGAATAGTTATTCATGAGACGGGTTGATCGATATGTGCTTTTTGTCAGTGAGTTAGACTTTTAAGGAAATTTATTGATGTACATACACTGACTTGACTAATTTCATGTTGACAATCTCAGTGAATCTTTATCGCTCAGCATCCAAAACCGTTCAACATGACCGAATTTGGGGATATAAAGTCTTCGATAGTCTGATCATCAACAATGATGTGGGCCTACTGGTTTGACTTTGATTGGTTATGAAAAAGGCCAAGGTTGAGATTACGAGAACTTGAGAATACCTTGTTCGATTTCAATTCTTACTTTGAAAGCTTTCCTTTGATCGAATTCTTTTTTTGGGCTCGCGAAAAGCTCTCATGTAACGAAAAAGTCAAATGGATGGAAAACAATTACCATTTTCATCTTACCTTCAGGCTTCCATTGCATCAAACTATGATTTCGTAAATTTGGAAAGTAGATAAGAATCGACGACACAAATCCAATGAAGACTTCGAATTTCCCTTACCACCATTATATATTTCGAGATCTTACACTTCATCACATCCTTCAATTCCAACGCAAATAACAATCAATTCCTTTTTAAATCAAATCAAACCGCCACTAATTATCACCAATGGAAGCTCCAGTGATAATACCTCAAAGGACTACATTAGATTATACATCAAATTATATTGATGAACCTCTTTTTTCAAAAGTTCCTAAAGGTATCTTACATGAAGTGATTGAAGAGATTTTATTTTCTAATGCTAGTGATATTTTAGAGCCTGCGAATCTTCAAAGTTGAGTAACCTTTTTCATTTTATTAGGACGACTTTCTTTGTTCATTTGAATCATCCATCAAATAATATCTTACTGATCCTTATTTAACTTTTTAAAAAAACCATATTTAGAACAGAAATCAAAGCCAACCCAAGAGTTTACTTTGATCATAAACCAAGCTCAAGAGAATGTAATTCAAAGAACCAAAGGAATTTATTCACAAATCATCAACTTCGAAAGTTTCGAAAAAACAATCAATAATTCCAATGAACCTTCAAACTCCCTAAAAGAATTTAAATTGATTTTAAAACAACGAAGAAATTTATTACAAAATCCTACAAAACCAATCAATCAATCTCAAGTGGAAAAACAAGTAGATTTTTTGATTTCCAAAAAACATTTCATTCAACAAATCTCCCTACAAACTTCCATGGAAGGTTTAATAGATTTCATCAAATCGGTTTACCTACCAGACCTAAAGATTTTAAAAGTTAAATTACCTACCTATGCACTCGGAGTCAAACGCATCGAAATCCCATCTAATTTATTTCATCATTTACCTAATTTAGCATTCATTGAATTTCAAGCTTGGGAATCTTTAACTTATCAATGGTCTTGGGGTATTCGATTTCTTAAAGCTTATGATGATTGGAGTTTATGGATCGAATATGATGGTCCTACTCGGCCTCCTAGTGCTTGAATGTTAAACCTCAACCTAAAGTTTGATTTTTTGTCCATACATCAAGAATTCAAGAATAGACAATTGTACATCTCTCATAGACCATAATAGTTTTACTCGATATAATTGCTTGATTTGATTGTCACTATTTGTGTTTCAAAATTCATTCATAATATGTTTGTATCAATCATAAGTATGGCCCTTTATAGTAAGAGTACAGCTTATGAAAGCAGTGTACCGTGAGTTCCGTTTGAAGTTTTAATCCATTAGCCACTGTCTTACATCTCGACCTCAAGAGAGCACTGCAGCGGGTACCTTAGGCACAGTGAGAGTCAAATGTAGATGGATTGTGAAGATGAATGGGTAACCAGAAGAAGTCCTTCGGCGTCTCTTAAAAGCTCCTTGGGTCTGAACAGAGGGAGCTTTCACAAACCTTTCACATATTCGCTAAAAGCATACACAAGACTAGTTGAGCGTATGCGCGTATATGTATAGCATGTGTTTACATACCAACAATCAAACTTATAAACTTGTTCCCTCAGGGTAGAATTAAACATTGCAAGCTTGATAGCCGATATCAATAGAAGAGTTTCAGTACATGGATCTGATTTTCTGTACCCCAGCTTCCTGTGGTTTATCCTTGGGGGGAAAGGTATCAGGATTTCATTGCCTGCTCGTGATTCGTATTGCTCTTGGGTTCTTTTCTTTGTTTTTTATCATCTAATGATTGTTTTTTCCGTGAATCTGGATTACGGTTTGCTGAAATCCCTGACCTGATGTGGAAATTTTAGCAACGAGTTTCCAAGCATACGAGAAGTTTGGATCTACGATGTATCTCGATGTCAGTACTATACACGAACTTCTTCTAATGATTACTTTTCGCTGAAGAAATGTATGATAAAGCCTATAAACTTTGATACACAACATTGATTTTGACCATGAGTTCTTGAAGTTATTTCTTTCTGTTACAATGATTTTATAGCGAAAATACAAAGAAACCTGTATTCATTGGTTCAGGGAGGGGATCAGAGGGAATAGAGAAGAGAAGGAAGTGGTGGGGTCAACGGGGGAGGTAAGACATTGGAAGAAGAGATCAATAAACGATGTTTTTCTGTCCAATCTGGAAATACTAAATGCAGAACCAGATGTTATAACGCTTTTTTTGGTTCACCTTACAAGAATAAATCAATTAAAGATTCTTTTCAAACTCTCCGAGTCGATTGACTGGAGTATTGTTATCTGGAATACGGTTTTGATCAATGTTTTCCAAGTTATCATTAAAGGATCCCCGATTTCTTTGAAGAAAAAGTCATTGTGGGTTTAGCAGAACTGAACAGCATTTGAAGATTGTAGATTGAAAGAGAGAAAAATGAAATTGATTGACAGACCTCTGGAGCTTGCGTGAATTTTCTCCGTTGTACTACGAAACCAAAGAAGTAGACGGAACAAGACCAGAGATTAGTTCACTTCCAGTCGACCTTTCTGAAGTTAATTCTTCTCTTACCTCCACCGGTCGTTTTTTGTGACGGATCTCAGCTTCCAAACACTGTCTAAGCTGTGCTACCTCCTCTCGTGAAGCTGCAAGACTTCGAGCTGTCACATCCGCATACTTTTTTCATTCAGGTTAATGTTAGTGATTGAGACTCCTGTCAAAGTGAAGATTAAGATAATCTTACTTCCAATGAAATACGATGCTCTGTACGTGATCTTTCGAGACATTGAGTGGTGTTATCTAACATCCTTCTGGTTGACTCAAGCTCGTTGGATAAGTTTCTGACCACTTTTTCATACATCTGATTGACATTTAATTTCAGTTGATGGTGATATGTATCACTTTGAACAGACAAAGTTGAAATCACTCACCTCTCGATCAGCTGTTGCATGAGCTTGTAAGTCACTCACAGCCAATTCTTGTAAATGAGTCACATCGGCTTCTCTCTTACGCAGACAACGTTGTTCGTGAAGTTTGACACCTCTTGAGGTGAAGAAAACCTGACAATACGTACAGCGTGTGTCTTTAGGCGCTCGACGTGGTTGTTTTTGATCTTCAGTATGAAAAGGAGATGGGAAATTGATTGAGGGTTCATTAGTAAGATGAGAAGAGCTATTACTCTCGATTGAACTCTCAGCAGGATTTGAAGGTAGATTGAGTAAGCTTTCGGGAGTGTTAGCTAAGAACAATTGATGATCCGTTGTAGTGGTAGAAGTATTGCCAGGTGAATAATTTAATTGATCGAATTGATTGGGTGAAAAGGTAGGTAATCTGATCGGTGGTGGTGGAAATTTGATTGGATTAGTAGGAGAACATTGAAAATCTTGATTTGAATTCGATCCCATCATAGTTTTATGTAGTTCAATTCAAAATCTAAAAATCAATCGTAAACAATTTATCTGATTCTGGAATGATAAACCAAATCAAACACATCAAAACCTGATATGTGTCAATCAAATCACAGAGATCAAAAGATGAAGAAACAGAAAGAGATAGATATTTATGAATTCCGATTAGGAAATCAAACGTAAAAGAGTAGGTTTGGGTAGACAAAAACCTTCATAATCAATGTAGGAATCTTTGTTTTTAATCAATATTCAAAACAACAACAAAAACGGCAAGAACAACCAGAACAATCAAGACAAGCAGGTGAAGCTGAATGAGAAATGGAAAGAGAGAATAAGTAGAAGAATGGATTGGAATGGATTGGGTTTGGTTTTAATGACCTCTAACTCACTGTGACTGAATCGTTCTGATTGTCAAGCTATTCAAAGAACCCTCAAGCTGAAGGTAAACAAAGTTAAAATTCAATCTTGATTCGAAGGTAATGAGATGAGTAGTTATGTAAGTTGAATTTGATTTGAGAGTGTTACCTTAAGAATGATGTTTTGCAAAGAGGTTGGTGAACAGATGTTGGACTGAAATCGATTTTCTTTTTATAGTCAGTTCATCAATTCACCCAAAACTTCAATCTCAAAGGCTTTGTACATACTCTATAATCCAGTTGAGTATTGTCTAAGCCTGACAGAAATTGATTAACCTTTAAGATTACCATCCATTTCTTCTTGAGATCGATTGATGACCTTGACATCTGATATCGTCTGCTGTGTGTAACATGTATTTTAAAGATTTCTTAATAAGCCTTCGAAAAGAACATCTCAATCGTCCTCTTGAGTCTTCACTGCTCACTGGAAATCAAGGTTGGCTTATTTTCTTGGATTAGTTTGTTAAATCATTCTTTTCTTTCACGTTCACAGCCATACAACTTCCAATCAAGACGGTCTTCCTCTTTTCAAATTGAATTCTTTACCTTCTCTCTCTCCTTTCCGTCATATTTTTGATTTGTATAATGTCGATCGAATCTTTGATCAATCCTTATTAAACTTTTAATCTCAGTCATCTGTTTACAATTTCATCATCTCTAAAAATGTTGTTCAATTCTTTTTTCACTTTGAATCCAGGCAAAGTAAACAGTGATGAATTGGATGTCCTTTACATTCTAGTTTTATCATTCTTTTCTTCTTGCGTAAAACTTTTTGAAATAAGTCTATTCCATCTAAGATCTAGCGACATCACCGTTCAGATTCTCATGTGTTGAAGGTTACTCGCTGGTCCTGATAGAGTGATACTGATAGGTAGTCTTGTTTGATCTCTGCGAAATGATATCTTTCGTATCTAACTTGACCAAGTCCTCAGTCAGACACTTTTTCCTCGCGAGCTCGGGTGTCTGGTGTGGGACTTAGGACTCATCGGCCTTCCCTGGTGGTCGAGCAGGACGCCTCAAATTTGAGTTTGGCGTGGAGAGTTTTTCACCCCCTCTAAAAATACCACTTCCTCTCAATCAACCCCCGTGAGCATTTTAAATGGAGATACCTGTGTCCAATTCAATCACATCTGTCTACTCAGATTTCTTGCATCTCACTCTGAGCTTTCTTAAGTAAGAGGAGAAGTTTTTGTTGTTGAAATTTGGTGGCAGGCAAAGACTGAATTTCTGAAACGAGATTTTCAACTGACCACATCTTTCTTCCCTTACGAGAGGATAACTGACTGATGAATGAACCTTGTTCAAAGTCCAAAGTTGCTTGTCTCATTTTTCTGAAGTTTTTGCTCTCCTCAGAATCTTTGTTTTGTATCAACTACAGGAGCAGCAAAAGTGTAGAAGATCAAAGCTTTTTGGGTTCCTGCTTGACCACCAAACATACGCGATTAGTCGCAAGTCCCTATCCAGGGCACCGAGCTCGCGAGGTTAAGAGAGCCCTGCGATAGATTGGACTTGTGTTAAGTTAGCTTTCGTATCTTGTAAAAATAGCTGGATCAGAGACAGAGCTTGGTCTACCTCGAGAAGTTGAGCTAGGTTGATCTACCGGAAAAAAATAACCTTATAGGTCTCTTATGAGTTTTGTTTTACTCGGAAAATCAATTTTCGGACGGAATCTGAGACTGGGATATTACAACATTTTCCATGGTAAAAATGCTATTAAGATAAGTGGTATCGCTTAAGGAACTCGTCTTCAATGTGGAGGAGTTTAGTGATTGAGCTGTGTGTGGTCCTTTGGTTCACCAGATCAAGAAGAAAGATCCCATACTACATATGCTACCTGTGCTCTCCCAATGATAATTGTCTGCTGGATCCTTGCGCCAAGATAGCACTGGAGCCTGCTGATGTCGGGTTGTGGGCGCGGCGCAAAAAACCCGCCTTGGGCGCGCCTAGGCGTTTGAAAACAGCTAAAATTTGGGTTCGGCGCGCCTTTTGGAAAATCACACCGGATCTCAGGAATCCTATGTCCTATCACCAATATTGAAGTTGTTGACAACAGCAGTGAGAAGTACATATTCACTGTTGCAAACTTTTGTGAATCTTTCTTGCTTTTACATGGCAGAAATGCTGCTTTATTTGGCTCCTGCAACCATAATGTGGAAAAAAATCTATGAAAAGCAACTTTTTGGCTTTCGGCATTTTTTTGGGGAATAAAACATGCCGGGCGCGCCTACAAAAATAACAGCGCGCCCACAACCTGATGCTTATGTGAAACAATTTATTGGAGAAATGGAATGATCTGGAGTAGTGCATTGGCCCGGTCCGGAAAACCCAATCTGGTACCGGAGCTGGGGCCGGGTCAAGGGGTTCTCGGCCATAATTTGGGTAAAGCCTGGTCAATCCGGTCCGGCCCGCTCATATGGTAGGGGGGCAAGTTTTGGTGCAAAAAAACCTAGTGATTTCCCCAGATATCATGTATAGAGGACATGTATTTTTATGTCTTTGTTGTAGATTACCTACCAAGTCACTCTAGAAAGGGATAGAAAAGAATTTTTTTTGAGTGTGTCTCATTGGTAGGGCTGGCAGACCGGGTTGGCCCGGTCTGAAGGGGGGCTGGCCCCGGTCCAGCCCAGATTTTCCGGGTTGGGGCCAGGTAGTGCATTAATCTGGAGTGGCAGTGGCACAAGGAATTGCTACATTTGAGTTGGACTTTACTATTGTACCAATCAAAAAGGCCAATTGGAGACAAAATTTCTAAAACACATGTTCTTCATTCTGGTTGAGAGGATGAGATGCAAAGGTATCCCAAGGGAGATCCTATACAGACACTGTGTATCCAGATGAGCCAGATGGTGACCGTACTAAAGATAGGATACATTGGGATAAAATCAAGTGAGCTTCCACCCTGAGCTGCTAGGTTGAGTGGATACATATAATTGGTAAAGCCCACAGTGATGATATATTGCATGATTGTTTAGATGAAAAATGGCTTTGCAAGGATAACAAAAACAAGGAAGAGTGAGATGAAGGCAACATGATATCTCATCCTGATTATGTAAAACTACTTTGCTCGTCCCAATCCTGGGATTTGTTGCTCAATTGTAACAGGCTGCGCCCAATACCTTCTGTTGCGCTGCTTGCGCAATCTTACTTTAGGCAAAGCCGCACTAGCCTCCGGCTAGCGCAGTCATTGGAAATTCATCACAAACAAGAGAGATGCCCCTTGGGGAGTAATGAAGACAGCCAAGGAAAAGAAACAATTCAAGAAAAGAAAAAAAGTAATAACCCTGAACAAGGTTCACTATAAGCGCGCACAAGAGTTGTAAGGTTTGTATAGAGAAACACAGAGAGAGATACACAACAGACCAGACTTGGAACATAACTATAGAGAAAACCAATAGAAACTGCAAGAAATGTCAAAACTAAACTACATCATTAATGTAATCCTTCTTCTTTGTCTTCTTTTATTTTCTATTTTTATTTATTATCTTTTTTTTGATTGTGAAACGCAAAATCAGCTGATTCAGATTGTTTCTTTTTGTGCCAGCTTGGTTGGCTTTTATGACCCACAAGGGTCAATCTAGAGGTTGAGGGTGGGTGGGTTCTTGTAAAAATCAGGAGACTTGGAGAGTGATCTAGTGGAAGAGAAAAAGACGTTTCTCTGGAAGGTGTTGTGGAGTCCGTGATGCTCAGTAGGAGGAAATCATACACCAAAGTAGAAAAGTGTTGAACACACTTCTTCTGCATCCGCAAGCAAGTATGGTTGCTGTTGGGATTTCAACCAATCTGTCAGCTACATATTTTTTCCTCCTGTGTCATCCCTCCCCCGTGAAATCTAGCTCCCACATATCCCACTTGCTTAATTGAGCATCAAGCACGATCAAATTGGGTAAGTTATACTGGTGTTCAATTGCTGTGTCAAAATTGGTATCCCACTCCATACCTCCAGGTGATTCAGGGAGAAGGCATAGCCAAACCACATTGGGAGCTACATACTCAATTGTTTCATAATAAGCTTTGTTTTCCGGAATGAATCCGTCTAATTTTAAATCAATGATTGAAACAGACCATAGATATTCATGCCAAGTTGCATTCAGGCAATTAGTAGCAGTTATCAACAGACTTATTAAATTAGTCATTTTTGAGATTGATTGACCAACTTTTTGACAACAGAGACTTGGGTATGCAAGTTTAATATCATGGAGTGATAAGGAGTTGAGGTTAGGTATGTGTTTGAGTAAGTGTTGGATGAAGTCATTGTGCATTGAAGTACAGTCCATGTGGCTTAATTCAAGGTTTTTGAGTGTGACTGATGAGGCAATAGCTGGAATCCTTTGAACCAAGGCACAGTTTAAGACTTTGTGAATTTCATTGTGGTCTTCATCTTTGTTGAGATAATTTGGTTCAGATAACGCAAGATGTTCCAAGTTAGGGAGGTCCTTCATCATATGGCTGACAAGAGCAGGAAAAAGATATTTGTTACATTGGAGTTCTTCAGCCTCCAAATATGAAATGTCTTGATTTTGGGGGTAGTAGACTCACATTTGATTGAGTAATAATAAATCACTAGGTAAATCAAAGTACACCCTTTCAACCAGTGAACCGTGTCTAGGGCCAATGTCTTCATTCAAGATTCAAGGTCGATTGGGTGAACAGTTATCCATCATCAAAACCGCAACCGCTACACACCGCACAGGTTTTGGGCCTGTTTTATGTGCGGAGCAAAGGGCTGAGCTCTGACTTGCTGCACTCCAAATCACACATTTTTGTTTTTTGTCTCACCTGGATTTGCGTAGGGTAGCACCACCATGCAGCGCACAACACTATATAGCGGCGCACATGGCTGCAAAAGACTCAAAAAGTCTTAAAAA
>MWRK01007873.1:0-11880 GCA_002157035.1 Melampsora medusae f. sp. deltoidis
CTAATCCTCAGTGATGTCCCCTGGGTAAAGCTGTTCACACTGAGGGGCTGAGATCAACTAAGCATGGATCAGCGCTATTTGAGTCCCTGTTGATACACAAAAAGAGCTGATCATTGGCAAGTCCCTTTCCAGAGCACCAAGGTTGAAAAGGTGAAAGAGCTCTGCAAGAATTGGAACTTGCGTTCAGTTACTGTTTGAGTTGAGCAAGGAGTGAAGCTGAACTTCAAAGTATCAATTCACATTGTACCTCAATCTATCTGGGCACAAAAATTATGTACTCAGGCCTGGCGGGTTGGGAGGACCCTGAAATGTGCCTACAGAGTGGCAGATGGTAGCCAAAGGCACAACAGTGCCGTCTGTTTCCACAACACGGGATGATATTGGACTATGGGTGAATACAGAAATATCCTTATTGGGACAGATATTTCTCAGACATGTGTGGGAAGGAGAAAGGCTGAAAGAAGTTCTTCAAGCCTTGTCTTCTCCTTTCCCTCTATGTGTCCAAAATCCACCATTCCAAAAATTTTCACCCCCTGGAAATCTCACACTTAACTCTCTCACAATTACAGCTCTTTGTAATAGGGTTTTTTGGTACTAAAGGCACACTTTCCAATTGCTACAGGAGCTTAAACAACACCCAAGAAGAAGGGAATTTGAACACACTAACTTGACCTATAGCACCAATACTTCCTGAAATTTTCAGGTGTAAAGCCCCAACATAGGCCAAAAAAAGCCTTTGTGTTTCGTGCCAAAGTGAGCCAAGCTACAGGAGTCAGACCAAGCTCATCTGATAGGCCTTTTCCCTGTGCATCTTTTGAGGTGCTTAGGCCTGTGGGAGAATTGGTGGTGTGTTGCGTAGAGCCCAAAAACCAAAAACCAGGCTACGTCACTACCCTCTGTAGGCGTCTTCCAGGGTCCAGGGTGGGGTTGGACACTGGAAACCCACTTTTAATATTGTATTGTGTGAGATTCATGACACCATGGGACTAAATTACTTCAAAACCCAACTGAAGAGAGTCGTGGTGGCTGGTTCTGCAGCTTTCTTCAATCACGGGTTGCATTTGCCTTGGGTTTGCCACACTGCAGACATCAAGTATTTTTCCAAAGTGAAAAACAATTGACCTGAATGACAAAATGATGGAAAATGCAGTGACTCTGAATTTATTCTGCATGTGCCTCAACCCTGCATTGTTTTTGCATTGATACTGCATTTTTCTGCATTAATGCATTGTTTTTCTACATTAACACAGCATTTTTATTCATTTTAGACATGAAATGCAATCACTTCGCATAGTGGAAAAATACTTCATGTCTGCAGTGCCATAAGTTTGCTGGTTCCCCTTGAACTGCCATCAAATCTCAAAACTCTTGGTCATCCCCCATGATTATCCACAGATCATCTGAATTCTTGATTCTTGATTCTTCTGTCAAAGCGTTCTATAGACTCTCATTTCACTCAATGGCTCAGAGTTTGAAATACAAACGTAGTAATTGGTTATCAGTCAATCTTGTTTGTCTCCCATGGGTGCACTACTATTTATACATAGTAAACAGTCAGTGATTCAACGCTCTTTACTCTCTTGAACATCATCTGCTAACCTAATCCTTGAGGTTGAGATTTGAAGGGGGCCATGAGGCATAAAAAATGGCTGAGCTTTTTTCTGGTGTATTGTCATTTTTGGTGAAGCTAGTTGGTGGGTTATTTCTTGGGGGAAACCTGCAAACCTACTGCAAACTTGCAAAGACAAGACCCACAATTTAAGAAAGTTGTGGACCCGGTCAACTCTCCGCAACTTTTTTCAATCAGGTATCACACCTAATATTTCCTGTGGTGTGATGAAATTGTTGTTGTCACGAGGCTCCTGTCTTGAAATAGATATGAAGTCAAGGTGAGTCCCGTCCCTGGATCTCTGTAAAGTACCTGTCGGAGCATTTGTCAAGTCTAGTTTTTGGATGGAGCCTGTAAGCTATCCAACGCCGGATACTCCGGCTGGTTCGGTAGTCAAACATGGAGGTCAAAAAAGTTGATCTCCACCGGATATCCGGCAGGAATTTCACACATTTGCAAGTGTGTATTGCCGCAAACTTAACAAAGTCCATTGCTCCTCGCAAGGCTTTGAGCAAGGGACTTACCGCTAAAAAGGAAAACATGGCCTGAGAAGTAGCCTGTATTGGGCTCAAAATTTCTACATTTGTTTTCTTTTTTTTCTCTCAATAAATGCTCCTTGAGCCCAAAGAAAAAGATAACAGCATGATCCAATTACATATCTCACAATTTCGACCTCCTCCATACCTATTTTGGATCATCTCCTGTTGGGTTAGTGATGATTGGACTTTTCCCCTGATTTTTGAGAAATACAGGCTCTGAGCGGGCTCATTGCACAGAAAAATTGAGAACAACACATATTTTATTACCCAGTAGCGGGAGTTCCAGACAGGTTGTGGAGGAGCTTGAAATTGAAGTGTATGTAATGGCCCTTTGCCATCCTCATTTTATTTTGCATCAAGCACCGTTTATTAAGAAGCAAAATGGTAAACTTGATGTAAAGATTTTGAGCGCAATACAGGCTAATTCTCAGGCCACATTTTCCTTTTTAGTGGTAAGTCCCTCGCTCAAAGCCTTGCGAGGAGCAATTGACTTTGTTAAGTTTGGTATTGCCATGTGTTTCAAAAGAATGTAGATGAAAAAAACCATACAAAAAAGAGAAATACAAGATAAGTAATGAGAAAAATACTCATCATCATCATCATCATCATTGTTCAAGGTAAGCCCCAGCCCCAGAGCTCCGTCAAGTACCCGTTGGAGCATCCTTTGAGTCCGGGTTTCTGCCTGTCTTGTCACGTGCAAAGTTTCTGCCGTATTGATTTACACATTGATTAGAGGGTGATTGAGCAGTTTGTTGTTGTTGAAGGGTTTTATTAAGCTGGAATGAGTCGTATGAGGGCAATGAGACTGAAATGAGAGGAGCAAACTAGAAAGGTACACCACAAAGACACATTTGCGCAGAACAACGTCCAAGCCGTCCGAGACCCAATGCTTGACTCCGCGTCCCCAATAAGGGTGTCTCAAGGGTGTCTTGGGACATAGACTTCCATGCAGCATCCTTGCAATGCTGGGTTGAGGACTGGATATTGGATCCCCCAATGGGGTCCTCAGTTCAAGTACCATGCAGACCCCAAGATAGGTTGAGCATAGGACAAGGCCCGGATGTACATCTTTTAGCCCACATGGGATTGTCTGAAAGGTAAAGGCTATATGTATCAGATTCAGGGCAGCTCAGCCTCAATGGTGACGAGGCAAATGGGTCTCCTTGTTAATTATTTGATTAGAATTAAACCCAAGGAGAGGGGCCAACAACTTTCTCTTTTTGGTACATAATCCATGGTCCAGGTTGCTCTTTGTTGGTTTCCCTTTGTCCCCTTGTTGATTTCATTCCACCATTATCACCAATTCCTTCATCTTTTCTTCTTTTTAACATCATCCATGTATCATCCGACAACACATGCATTTCAATCACAATTCTTCACCACGTCAGTCCATCAATCCTGACTATACTTTCTCTCTGATACAGACAAGGTTATTTTCAAAGCCTTGTGTCAAGTTTTCACCTTTTTCTTGTTCTTTTGTCAGCTCTATCAACATGCTATTCTTCACCATGAAGCTTAATGGTGGTCTTACTTTGTAAAGATTTTGGGTTGATCATCAACTCAACTTATCATCCTTTGCATCAAAACAGTGTGCGTAGCCATTGGTTTTAATGTCTCTTTTACTTCTTGTTCTTTGCACCAAACTTATCATGTACATCTGCATGTCTGATACTCCTGTGATCTAGTTAAGATGCCAGATTATTCAATGGACACTTTATCAATCATCATCATTCAACTTTTGAGTGCTTTTCTGTCTTGTCTTCTCATTTGCTCTGTCTTGTCTATTAAGTAGCCAATTGTTTGTTTTAGTTGAGAAACCCTTGATCATCAGCTATGCTAGTATTCAAACCCTTTCTTCTCTGTCTTTCTCCTTCTCTATTAATAGTTATACTTGCTGTCCATGCCAAGTGTATTTTATTGTTTTCTTTTTTGAAATGTATCATCAATTCAATATTTGAACTTTTGATCAAACAAAGCCTGTCCAAATTAGCCATTTGAGCCTCTCAAATCATGGAGAGCTGAGCGCAAATTTTGGATTATCCAAATTTTCATTGACATACTCATCCTATGGACATAAGCTCGGGTGCCTAAAGGATGGTGGGCTTCCTCTAAGCTCCAGCCATGCTGGTGTCCTTCTGACAGCTCTAACAGATGTCCTTGGAGCATCGCTTGGCCACTGTGGAGACATCAAATTGGCTCAGTCAATAGGTCCGGATATTTGATCCTGAAATAGTTTTTTTTTTGTTTGAGTGTATTTATAGTGCGATACCTGGCCCTAGGGCATGAAAACACACTGTAGAAGTAAACATGCTGTGAAAACAAGAATGAAAGGTAGTGAGAGCAAATGTGCTGGTTCTTCTGATTTTGGAACATATGGTTGTTCCGGCTCAGGGAAATGCGAGAAGAAAGAAAGCATAAAGATAGAAAAAAAGAGATATAAAGGAAAAGAAATAGTATGCGCGTGGCAATGGGTGGTAGCTAAGCAGTAGCGGGTCTGGGGAAAGGCGTTGGCTGAGACTTGGCAGAATCTCTCTACACCAGATGGCCAGTGCGGAGGGAACACTCTTAGGCGCCAGGGTGATGTCCCCGTTGGTTTTTGAGACATCTTTTAGGTCAGTGGGGGTGTTGACCAAGAATAATCTGCCTTGTCTCAGCCTTCGCCCTTCTCCTTCACCATTCCTGGCTCCAAACCCTACGGACAGAACAGTGAAGAGAGAAAGAACAGAAGAGAGAAAAAAAGAGAAAAGCAGAGAAATGAGATCGGATTGGATGATTTGAGTTGTCAAGGTTGTTGATGGGAGATGGTGTAGTTGGTGAGTTGTGTGATTGAGATGTTGGTCAGAAGGTGATAGAAATGATTGTTGGTTAGGTGGGGTTGAACTCGGTGATTTCTGGGTGATTGGTGATTTGGTGCTGGGTAATAGTTGACGGTTGAAGATTGTTGGGTGATGATTTGAGAAGAGTAGGGTGAAGGATTGAGAGGTTGGAGTGAGGTGATGTGAGGAGTTGAAAAGTTTGGTCTTGAGGTCAGAACTTTTGTCTTGAGTCTTGATTCTTGAGGTTTGAGTTTGAGGGTATATGATCAGGGCTGGGAGTTGGAAAAAGTCTTGCTCATGGTTTGGGCAAGGTTGGTCAGGCGGTGTTTGAGTTTGGCAATGGAGAAGGTGTATTTGAGGGTGGTCTTGGCTAGCTCTGGTGAAATTCCTTGCAGCTGGCCTGGTGCGTGGACCTCGACTTGCTGGGCCAGTCAGTTGGGGTGGCGGCTGGTTTGGTGGTTTGTATGTCTGGTGTTGTGCCCGGTAAAACCTGTGGGATACGCGGCAGAAGGTAGAGAGGGCTCCATAAATGGAAGGGTTAGTGAGTAGGCCAGTGCGGTTCATTCTAGCACCCGCAGCCTTAGCTGCTTTTGACAGGTCACACCGGATGCCAACAAATTTCCTGCAGTTGAGTAAGAGGTGTTTGACGTTGGCCCGTTGCAAGCAGAGGTGGCAGTTGGGGGTGTCTGAGTTCTTGAATCAGAATAGGTACCCGTTCAATGGGCAGTGGCCTGAGCAAATCTGTGTTATCAAAGTGGCATCTGAGCGGGCTAGCTTGCACATGGCGTTAAATGTTTCTTTTGGGTTGAAGACCCCCATGAGTCGTTCAAGCTCCTGTGAGGACGGAGGTGTTTTGGCCGCAGTTTGCAGTTGGTCTTTGATCTTCTTCTGGATCACTGCTGTGCAAGGGATGCTGGCAATTTGTTGGGTGAGTCTTGTAGCTTGTTTTGCGGCTGCGTCCGCCAACTCCATGCCTTCAAGTCCCTTGTGTGATGGGCACCAGATGAAGGATGCCGAGGCGTTTGCAAATTTGTGAAGCAGACGTTCCATGCTTGACCGGATTCAGAGGCACGTTGCCATCCCCGGTGCGAGTCAAAGAGGACCTGTGATGTTTTGGATAGCGGTCTGATTCTCAGTAAAAAAACCAAAGAACCTGGTAATTCTGGGTGCTTTGGCTCTGGCATTTTCCACCTCCAGTTCCAGGCCAAGCTCGTTGGCCTGGTAGGCAGTAAGGTTGCTGGCTTCCCCTACCCTGAGTCGTAGAATCTCAGGTTCAGTTGCTGTTGGTGAGTTGAGAATTAGGGCTGCAGCTCTGACTCCTGATTTGGGACCGTAGGACCCGTCGCTGAAGGATACTATTGTTTGCAGCGGTATGTCAGTCAGGTTAGTTTCAACAAACGCACTAGCTTCGTCTTTTGTGGCTAGACGTCCCAGAGTGATTGCTAGCTGCTTCTTGATCGGAGGCTGGGGGTTATTGCTGATTGATTCAAAGCTAGGATGGTCTTTGATCAGATTATTCAGGGCTTCAAATCCTTCTGGAGTAGTACGCATAGCTTGCTGAAAATCTGTGCGAAGATCCTGAAGCATATCTTGTAAGTTGAACAGAGAGGCATGAGGTGCCTTGTGACAAGGAACTAGATATCTAGTTTCACTGACCCAAGCAAGTAATTCAGCTAATTTGTTTTCTCAGCTGAAATGCTGATCATATAGCTTGGCTTCCTCCGGATCATCAGGATACAAGAGTTGGCCATCTGTTGGGAAGTCTGGCTCCTCGCCATTGTACACCGCAAAGTCGTTCATTGATTCCATATGTTCCCACACACAGGCTAGCGTGAGATCACGGATGGTTTGCATACTTTTAGAGACTTGAGGCATGGTGATATTTGGGGCATGGAGTCGGTTCTGATGAGTGAGTCAGGTCAGTAGCGTGAGAGTGAATAAGTGAAGTGATTGATTGAACAAACTCGGTGATAGACTTGATTGGAACAAGGTGGCTGAAGAAGGTTTGAGATGAGATTTTGGAATCAAACGAAAGAATCATAAACCTTCCAGAAGAACGCGAGACCCCAAATCGTAGAACGGAGTCAAACAAACAGTGTCAAGCAATATAACTGGGAAGTGATTGATTCCAATGTTTGAAACCTCAAGGAGACCGAGTGAGTCGAGAGTGCTGAGGATTTGGCTGGGTTGGACCTAGAAAAGGTGGCTGATCAAGGGTTCAAAGCTGGAGAGGTGCCCGGGCACGTGCCCGGCTGTCTACTTTGTATCCCGTAATTGAACCGTTTGAACAGGAAGGAAGGAAAGAAGGAGTTCTAGGTGAGTTCTCTCTGTTCTCAAACCGTTTCTTCTCTCCTCTCTTCTCTCCTCTCTCTCATTCTTTTTTTTTCTTTTTTTTCATTCTTTTTCACAAGATTCATTGGTCTTGGATTGTTTCTTGTTTTTTTTTTGCAAAATTCACCGGTCTTGGACTCTTCTTGAATCTTTTGAATCTCTTGTACCTTTGTTTCAGAGCCTGTTTTTTTATTTTAGGCAAACTTTACATATATATAGGCACTTGTCCACGCTCTCATTAGCGGGGTTCAAGTCAAAGTTTCTGAGGAGGAATTTTACAACTTCCAAGTGAATTTTGTAAGATCAAAATTGCCTAAAAAATCGCGAGTAGGCTTAGAAAGTGTTTAAATTGAAGCCTTTGTGTTTTATAAGAACAAATGAAACATGCTCTGAGACAAGGCACAAAAGCTTGAAAAAAGTACAGCCGTTGTAAAATCTAATGGCACTTTTTTCAGATTGTGTGTTGTTGTTGGATTTTACTTTGAGGGCAAAAACTAAAAAAAAGTGCATTTTTTGACTGAACTTTATTGTACTCTTTTCAGAGTAGACAAGTAAGTGAACTCTTTCCTCCCTCTCTACATTCCTGTTTCTCTTGACTGGGGCCATACATAAAGCCAGTTGATACAGAGCCTAATCCTCTGTTTACCGGTTATCGATTTGCCTCTTCATTCTGTCTCATTCCTATTCATTCACTGCCGTCTAGACCGTTTCTTCGACTATCATCGACCAATCTTTTATTTGACTTTTGTTCTGTTTTACCGGGCTACCTTTATCGTGAGTGATTCATATCTTTTCATATCTTCTTTCTTCTCCTACCTCTTGATTCTGATCATCTCCACCCACGATCCAGATGCCCAACAACTCCTATACGACTGACATCAAGATGATCGTGGTTCGTATGGTGATGCGTGGAATGAGATTCCACCGAATTGTTTCGACTCTCGGAGTTGATGTCTTGCTCACCTCGGTCCGGCAATGGTTCAACCTCTACCAAACAACTCGGGCCGTGATCAAGAATCCGGAGGATCACATGAATCAAGGCGCTCGACTCATTTTAGGGCCAGCGGAACGTGATTTCATCATTGAATCACTTCAATATGATCCCACCTTGTATCTGGACAAGCTCCAACAGAAGATCAGTGATTGATTTGGCATTGTAGTTTCCCTCAAAACCCTTTCCAACAAGCTTTGGATGCGACTTGGATGGACAAGAAAGAAAGCTTGCACCATCCAGCCCAATCAATCGCCGGAAGCGCGTGGTGCGTATATAGGCCAGAGCTTCGGAATCAACCCTCACTGTCTTGTGTTTACCGGTGAGATGTTTCACTCATTTCTTTATTTTGTTAGAATCTCATACTGACCTTTCTCTGTCTCTATCTCACTCATTCTTCTACTGTTGCGCATCTAGATGAAACCGCTGTCAACAAACGTCATCTATACCGTCAATATGCGCGTGCACCCAAAGGCCAACGGACTGTGCGGATTGAAAGACCCACTCGCTCTCAGAGATGGTCCGTCTTACCCGCAATATTGTTAAGTGGCATTGTGGCGTTGTCTATCCAGCCTGGTGGCTACTCAAGGATTGATTTCAAGGGTTACTTGGAACGTTACTTAGTAAGGGCATTGATTTATTGCATTTTTGTATTTATTCTAATTTTTGACTGAATATTTTATGGATGATTTAGTTGCCAGCAATGAATCCTTGGCCCACCAGGAATTCTGTCCTGGTTATGGAAAACGCCCCCATTCATCACGGAGGGAATATTCTTGATCTTTGTGAGGCCCGAGGCATCCGCCTACTCTACCTTCCAGCTTATTCACCCAATTACAACCCAATTGAGGAGGGTTTCTCTCCTCTCAAGTCACGTTTGAGAAGGAGTCAGGCTCTCCAATACGCAATCAATCCAGAAGGCAAGATGGGGTCTATTTTTGTAGCATGTATGGAATTGTTCACAGATGCTTTTTGTACCAAGTTGTTTAGGAGTTGTCGCTATTTGTGAAGTTTTTAATTGTGCTTGTGGGTCAAATATCTCATCTGACTGTATTACATCAAGCTTGTCCTTATCCAGAATATATATTTTGTATCTCAAAATTATTCAAGTAGTTAAACAGTTTTGAAATTTTATTGGTAAAATTTTGAATGGTCTTTTCCTCAGTATAACAGTAAGAGTCGAAATATGAATCCAACTTTAACATGTGGAAACATGATAGGATTCATGAGCTGGCTGTGAGGTATATCCACTGACCAATAAGCATGGTCAAAGGACTTTTGTCAAAATTATTCAAGTTGCTTTTGACTTTGGTGATATCATTGTTTTTTTGATTGACACCTTTTGCTTTTTGATTGCAAACATGGGAACAGTATCTAAGCAAAATAACTTGACAGAACTATTGCATTGATTACTAAAGTCAATCATGTATAATAATATATTTGCGCACACATAACTTGCTAGTAAGGTACATAAAATCTTTTTTTAGAGAACACAGACGGGCAGTCAATTTCATTGGCCTCGCTACTTTCATTGATTTTGCTTTCTTCAATCTTGCTGTCACTGACATGGCTTTCAGTGTCACTCGTTAGATACATGGGGTCATCGATCAAATTTCCCGGTTCTAAAACATACAAAAAGATAGTACGTAAGTTATATCAAACATAAGTTATACCAAGTAAATTCACTTACAATTCTCAATCTTAATGTTTTTGAGGTCAGTCTTAGATTCGATCTTGATCCTCTTTGGGTCCGGCTTTGATTCACTTGGCTTGAAGAAGTCAGTGATGATACACATGTCGGTGTGCTTCTTCAAGGCGGGCTTTTCATCAAGTGGTTTGGTTAAATCGATGATTTGTTTATACTGGTTAACTTGGTCAAGTCAGGCTTTGCATCAACTACACTAGATTTGGTGACCCTGGTGGATTTTCTAGCCAAGGTTGAGGCGGCCATGGAGGTACCCTTGACAGCTTTCAATTCTTGAGGATGGCCCTATAATCGCATACAAACTCGATTGTCAACACCCATGTCGGGGTGTTGCCACTCACTTTTTCTAATTTTGGTATTGAATTCGCGAGTGTTGGGAGGTAGGTGTTGAGTCGCAATATTCGCCATCTACAATGCGGAAAAGTAAGTGAACAGATATCATAAGGCATAAGGGTGATTGATTGTGAACTTACCACACCTTTAGCCCAAATCCACGCAGCAGCAAAAGTCAAACGATAACGAAAAGTCGGATCCCATGGAACACTCAAAACGGTTCCGTCGCCACCAGCGTAGCCACTAATACCCGCTTGGCTAAAAATTTCGTTCGCCATGATGTTTAACTTGGCATCATCATTAGATACCTGTGAAGAATAAAGTAAGTTAACAAATCGATTGAGATTGTATACCAATTTACTAACCTTAAAAACATGATTTTTTTCTCCACCTCCATTCGTCTGCTCAATGAGCTTCTTGATGGCAGATTGCTGTTAGATAAAAAAAGTCAGACTCAATGTCTGAACAAAGCAAGGAAGAGGCAGATGAAGGAAAAGACGTTACTCGCCGTATTTTCCTCAAGAGTTTGCACTTCCACGTTTTCGTTCTCAATCATAACCACACCGTGTTTCTTGATTGACTTTTCAAGAGTGCTGAAAAAGGCTTGCCATTGAACCACCAAATCGAGAACATGCTTTGAGCGTCCAACAGTGGTCTTCCACTTTATCTCAGGCATGAAATCACGATTGAGAACAATGATTTTCATACCGGCCTGAAATTCTTCACAAGCGTTAGCCACTATCACCTTGAATTCGTTGAGACTCTTTCCAATTAAGCAGCTCTTGATTTCAAAGGAGTTGGTTTTTATTTTTTTAGACTCGATTAAATTTAGTTTGGTGGACTTCGTAGTTTTCTTACCAGCACCAACTTTATTGGTGCTTTGACTTGAAATAGGTATGTTGACCGCTGTCGGAGTATAAATCTTGAATCTGACTTCAATTGTCATCTGGTTCTTCAGGTCAAATTGGATGCAAGCCGGAGTTCCAGGCCAATTTAACGGGTTTTGCTTGATACTGGATGCCCTCTGATCATCTCCCACGCGTTCTTCTGGCAATTCAAACCCTGAAAGGGAAGAGTCAGTCGGTTGAACCTGCCAAACTCATCAAATTGAGTATTGAGATCATACTCACCGTTGTTTGTGTAGCCAGTCAAGGGAATGTCGGCTGGTGGAATTGATGAGGAGTTTGCCATTTGGTAAACTATAAAAAAAAGAATAAACACGTGAATTTGTTGGAAGAGGAAGATGAAAGGAGACTGACATCAATCAGAACACGCTAGAAAAACCGTTTTCGGCAAAGATATCCAAGCACAAAAGGGAAAAAAGGATATGGATGATATCGGAAGATATGGATTGAATGAGTGCAAACCGGTGGAATACGTCATACCATATGACAATGTGGCCATATCTAGAAGGAGCAGGCTTATCCCGGCTATTTGTGAATGAAACACAAAAAGCCGTAAGTGAGAGATGTGGGAAAGAGTTTACAAAGAGAAAACGTGAACTTTGGTGTCTGTTCTAGAACGGATACAAGAAAGTTCACTTTGAAAATGAACTT
>MWRK01007941.1:0-10405 GCA_002157035.1 Melampsora medusae f. sp. deltoidis
AGTGGATGATCATGAGATTGGCTTGTTTATCGAGACTTGTGGATGCATAACCAATTAAAACTTGATATGTCATTACAATCACAATTTACTGAATCAAGGGAAGTTGTGAAGTTCCATATTGGGCAATTCGACTGTTTATTGATTTACAAAGTGAAAAGATACGTCATCGGTTCTTCACCTTCATCAGTATTTGAATCGAGCCATCTTCATCCCTTGAACCTCCCTACCACTGTCTTCTCCTAGTCTCCACCGAATCTCGTCTCAATTTTCGTAATTTATAGCTACCAACCATGTCTCACGGTAAACAATTCACTCTTTACAGTCACAAGGTATGTGATACATCTTCATGATCCCATTGCTTGATCTTGAGCCAAGGCTCCAGTAAAATCCACATGACTCATTTCTTGTCTTACGTTATGATTCATTATTTCAATAGGGTGGTCCGAACGGATGGAAGGTGCATAACTTGTTCTATCTAAATTGGGCTCTCTAGTCGTTGACATACATTTACTTCTTCATACCTATAGGTGGCCTTCCTCCTCGAAGAACTTGGTCTTACCTACGAAACCATCTTCGTCGACTTTCAAAAAGGTGAACAAAAGTCGCCTGAACATGTCAAGCTCAATCCAAATGGGTCAGTCATTCAGAATGTACATGCAGACCTAGCACATGAGTGCTTTGTAGTCAGACTATGCTTTCCAATATTCTGCTGAACATGTGACCCACTCTACCGAATTTTGTAGTCGCATTCCTACCATCATTGATCACAAGTGGGTTGAGCCAAATACCTCATTTACCCGTTTCTAGCTTTACTGAGGTTACGTGTGAAACAGAAACTCGGACTTTAGTCTTTGGGAAAGTAACGCGATTCTCGAATATATCGTCTACACCTATGATAAGGAAGGCAAGTTCTCTGTCACCAAGCCGGAGGAAAAAGTAAATTCACATTCACATTCAAAAATGCCATTGATCAATCACGACTGATGAGTCATGTTTGGAACGTTTTACCTCAGTACCAACAACTCCAATGGTTATTTTTCCAAGCTTCGGGTCAAGGACCGTACTTTGGTCAAGCGGTGTGGTTCCAAAAGTATCACTCTGAACAGTAAGTTTCTTTGACCGTCCACTTGTTCGTAGCTTTCATAACTGACATGGATTGGTCTCACATTTGTACAGAATCCCATCCGCGATCGAACGCTATCAAAAAGAGATCCGAAGAGTTTTTGACGTCTTAGAAAGTGTTCTCAGTAAACAGGAATGGCTAGTTGGAGGGAAATACACCATTGCTGACATGGTCAGTATTTCAGTCGATTGATGTTAAGTCCAAACAAACTCTGATCAGTTCTTTTGCCACAACAGTCTTTCATTCCTTGGCACCGCCATGCAACCACTGCTATCTTGGAAAAATATGATGGTACAAAGGAACACCCTGCCTTGACTAAGTGGTACAACAAAATGACTGAAAGACCGGCCATTAAAAAAGTTTCGGCCGAACGCGAGGCTCTTTTGAAATAAGATTGAGCTTGTGTACGTATTGCATCCCGACAAAACTTTGTAGCCTGGTATTTAACCTTTACTTTTGTCGATGAAATGTGTGGTCACTCCTACCAAATTTGTTCATCGTGGTACTTTTTGGAATATAAAAACTGTAGACTTTGGCTGTACTTTGCACAATCCGAAGCAAACGCTTTGCTTCATTGACCTGTAGCACTGATTTGTTACAACATCCTCTGCAGAGTATCAAAGCATACAAAAAAGTTACATGAAAGTGATAGTATGCATGTTTGATTTGAAACCAGACTCCAGCACATACTCATTCAGTAAACTGCTCACACAATACCTAACACTCCCAACACAGCCTAGCATAACATATTAACCACAGCACATTGACCCATGTTGAACCATGTTGACCCTCTATGTTTAATCAGTCACATACCATCGTATACATCCCCCCGCCTAGGATAGGTAACACAAGATGGCCTGGTACCGCTCCATAAAATGGGTAATTATGTATCCCTCTTGGAGGGACTTTACAGTTTACCACTCAGTTTGAAACAAATCAAATCCTGCCCACCATAGCACGTCAGTTTACGTAATACCACTTGCAATCCATCATTTGCTTCAGTTTGCTATACAAATCAAAATTCTCCATATCATCAAATTTCAACTGATGTGGATGATTTTGTCACATGCTACAACTTCATCATGGATGGAGTGACAAAAGAATCAAAACATTCTACAATTAACTTATTAAGTAGCTACACTCCTGTGTAATTTCATACCTGTGCAACTGTATAAACCTTGTTGATTCATACAAAAAATCCTTGATCCTGATGCCTCTTACTGCCAGATCTGACAAATTAATTGCACAACCCATAAAGACATCTGCCAAAAGCCCTCTTCTCAGCTTATACAACTTCATACCCCTGCTCCCTTCTTTGGCTGGATGTACCCTGGCCCCCCTTAAATGTTTCCGCATTGCCAATACAGGTTCCCAGAGGCCTTATGGTCTAGTAGTATGATTCTCCCTTTGGGGCTGTTGCTTGATTGGGAGAGGTCTTGGGTTCAATTCCCAATGAGGCCCCTCTTTTGCCTGTTTCAGTGTAGAGGTTAAGCTTTTTGCTTCAATTGAGTTACCCACAAGGTGAAGTGTTGGGAAAAGTTTGTCTTGAAGTATGCTGATTGAGAAAAGGTGCTTTGAACATTTTGGATGCTGAGTTCAGAGCATCCAGTGATTACATATCAAAGACAAGCATCTTTAGGTTTGTTATATGTAAGCAGCAAGACGGAGGAAATTCCCACCTTGTAAGCCTTACATACTATTACCTGTAATCCATGTTCCTAAGTTGCATGAGGATCATTGAGATAATTTGATTTCAAAGTACTTTGATCTTCAAACAATTTTACTTGAAAACTACCCTTATCATACATCATTGTGCAAGAAAATCAGGCCAATATGGACTTGGTTTTTATAAAGATGGGACTCAAGTAGACAGTTCTATTGGATTTTGAAGCAGTTTTAATGGCTTGTCCAAAATCAGTATAGAGTTTCATCCTCATCTCTAACCTATGTTGCCAAGTTGATGTACAGGCAACTGAAATCCTGTACAGGCTGTCTTTCAATGGTGAAAAGCCCCTTGATTTTAAGTTCTGGAGATGAATGTTGCTATACAGCCAATAGCATACAGTGATGAATCTTTTGTTGATTATAATCAAAGGATTCTGCTGAATGAGGGTTTTTATGGTTTTTTTATCTTGAAGGAGTTTTGATGACCTGAGGCTTGGCTTGTGCATTTGCCTGACTGTTACAATTCAATTCATATCTTTCAATAGATAGCATTGAAGATGTGGGACTTGGCCCAATATGTGCTGGATGATTGAATAAAGATTCAATTTACTGATGATACCATGAGAAATGTTGAGGACCCCAATTTAGGCTTGAGTCACAGAATACCTACACATATAGTCAGTGTGAAATTTGGAATCAAAAGTACTTATTTACAAAACAAGTCTTGAATGTTATATTTTAGAGAAGGCTTGCTTTTGCAAGGTGGTCCTTGCAACTGGCATACAGCTTCATCAAGTTTCATGACTCGGACCCAGCGCGGGGCTCGGTACCAGAGACCACGGTCCGCCTGCGCACAAAACGAAGGGTCCTCATGAGTCAAGAGTCAAGACAGTCTCTGCCTCCTCGAGCTGATGTTCCGAACCTCAGATACGCTTTTCATCAATTGAAGTGACCTTCTTGACATCAAGATTACGCAGTAATGCCTACGCGACCACCAGGCTCCAAAATGGCCAGGCCCAAGAAAACATCCGAGGAAGAAGAATTTCCAAAAGAGGCCAGCCACAACCCAGGCAATGATCCTCTCGCAATTTCTCAAGAGGTCAGCTCTTTCGCCCTTTGGTTTACCAGACACGGGTACCTGATGCTTTCTTATGGAAAAAATATCTAGGCTCTCAAATCGGCGATATGGTTTGTTGGAGCCTTGTTTCTCTTTAGGTTTTCAGTCGCGTTAACTCTGTTCATCAGGTATACTGTCGCCCAGATCGTTCAAGAAGAAGAAATTGATTTACAACGATCAGCTACGGAGCCATTTGTCGCCTCGCTCACCGACCTAGTCTATGCACAGTGTGGTATGTTGATCCTCTGTCACCTCTCCGGGTTCCAAACTGTTTTGTGGCTGACTTGCTCCAGGTCAGAGACGCTTGCATTGGACCTGAAAGCGTTCGCGGCTCATGCCAATCGCAACACTATTCGTGCAGAGGATGTTAAGCTGGTGGCTCGAAAGACGAGTGCATTGGTGGGTCTTGATATCATTGTTTCCTTACAGCATGCTGCAGGTTAATCGAGTGTATCTGCTTTGGTCCACTTTGATTTCGTAAATAGCAAGGAGAGATGAGAGACGAGCTCCAAAGATACGAACAGGCGACAAACACCGATAAAACGACGAAGGCAAAAGCTGCCTTCAAGCCACCTGCTCCCCGCGCTAAAGCTAAGCCATGAATGGCCCTTCGCTATGAAGAAGGAGCTCCAAGCAGCCTGACCAGCTATGCGAAGTCTTCAATATCTTCTTCGAGATCACATCAGTGATCAAGAACTCCAACCATCATTTGAGGTAGAAATCTCAACAGACCTGTACGATCGATGTTAAAACACGCCCTTAGAACATCAAATCCAATTGAAAGTTCCGCCAGTCCCGCTTCTACCACGTCCACCAGTCTTTGTTCGTTCATCGTAAAAAGTCACAGCGTTGCGTTGTGTTGTCCGTCATATCGTGTTTCGCCATGGCATACCGCCATAGTGCCCTCAGAGACAGGTTTTGAGCACGCTTTTGTCAATATCAAGCTGGCCTTGAATGATTCAACTTTCCCAATCACTACATTTTGTATTATCATTTCTATCAGCAGATTTGACGTATGATGTATTCACAACCTTGATGAAATTACTCAGCTACTCGGACTGCCAACCAGAACTCATACCACCAGCTTAAAACAATATCAGAGAAGGCAGGCAAAAATATCTAAGGCGAGTTTATGCGCTTGCGAGTGATTGCAAAAAAACTGTTGCAACAGTCACCCAATAGGGGCGCATATATGAAGTCATATTGCATGTATGTATCAAGCAAGGTCAAAGGGGTTAGGAGCAAGTCTCATGAGTAAAGAGGAGCTTCTATTTGAGAACATGGCATGTCACGTGCGGAATCAAGCAAGGCTTCTCAGGTGTACGAGGATTCGAGCATATGTGAAGCCGGCCCTACAAAAACTAGTGCAAAGGTCCCTTTACAGCAGGCACTCGTAATATATGTCAACTCTTGGGTTCTCCATTTCCTTGTACAATCGTTGATCCCTGAATATTGAAGTGAAGAAAGCCTTCAATTGACTGCTCACTTGAAGATCTGCGTATAAAGTAAGCTTGAGCGGATCTTGGACTATGTATCTTTCAATGAGAGGAAAATTACAACCTGGGACAACACACTTGCTTGGTTGAAGCATATTGATTTAGTGTCGGATGCTAATATCGCGGTATTACAGGTCGTTTATGACACGTCAATGGGAGCCAACCGCCGACTTTACATAAGATTTCTGTTTTGCTGTATTGGAAAAGGTGGTTCATCCAAAGCAATCGAAGACCGATCAACCTCAAACCATACTACTCAAAATGCTCGCTGTCTACGTCTTTCTCGTCGTCTTCTCAGGTCAATTGATCAGTTGGATTGGAAGTACTCAGCTTAGCGAATGGGTATGCTCAAATCTCAATCTAGTTCAGTTTGGCCTACAAAGCTTGTTACATACTAACATCACCTTGCTATCTCTACAGGCTCATAATATTTATCTTTTTCTTACTCGTTCACCACTCGCTCGAAATCAAAAAAACCTTCGATCTACCATCCTGAAAACAAAGTCGGAATTCCAAGCTACTTCATCTCAAGATGAGTTCGCTAAATGGGCAAGATTACGTCGAAAGATGGATAAGGAGCTACAAGAGCTTGACAACCTCAGTGAGACTTTACCCTTCTCATAGCCCAAGGTTAAATACTCAGATTGAGATTGTCAATTTAGCTTGTGATGCTGATTCTTGGATCCCTACTTATTCTTTTGGCAATCGGAATCAAAACCTATCTTCAGATAAACAAATCGCCTCTGATCGGACCCAATTCACGGCACTCTTCTCAACCGTCCTTTGGGTTATGACCTCAGGTCTTCAATTCGTCTTGATCTCGTGGTATAGGTCTAGTCCTGTGCTTTTATTACCACCTGGCTGGTTTCCTCCGACCATCGTTTGGTTCCTCAGTTTTCCCTCCGCTCCATACGGTTAGCCATTTTCTTTCATCTTTAGTCCTGTTATGAGATATTCGGCTTCAATTGATGTACAATTTTTTGGGGTATGTGATCAGGAGCTATTTCGACTACCGTTTGGGCACTTATTTGCAAGCGGGCGTTATCAGTTCTGGCCAAGATGATGACTGATAGCCTTGGTGTCTTGTTTGGTTAGTAACCCCTGAACTGTAGTCTAAATTTCTTGATCTGATACGAAACGTGGTCTGGTTCCTCAGGGTCTAAGCCAACAACAGAGTCAGCTGAGAAACCCGTTGCGCATTAAATCAACTCACACACAAGCCGAATGCTGGTTTCAGAAGACATCATCGAGCCAAAAACAATGCAAGAAGCAATCTGAGATTTGCAACTCCTTAGTAAGCCGAATTCGCTGGAGAAGCTTGGTGGTCTGCATGACGTGGTAGCTTTGGATACCACGAACGAAAACTTTGGTGAACAGTGGGCATCATAAATCATCCAACTTTATAAGCTGGAGGCTCGATTGAAACCGATTTGTGTAGAAGAACTTGAGTAATTTGAGATGGTAAGAGAAGAATAAGAATTGATGGATTTTGGATTTCTTCGGAATGCAATTTGGATTGAGTGAATTGAATGATTGTGATAGAAGGATTGTGTAGAATCTACATACTTGGTTTCCAAGCAGTCCATTTATAAACAAGTCTGCACTAGCCATCTGTTCTAATGTTATGGTTTTGCCCGAAAGAATGAGTCGAGCTTGCTCATGATTTCTTTGGTTTATCTCAAAGCATACAATTCAAGTCATCCAAAGCTATTGAGACTTGGTATGAGATAGTGGTAAAAAGGGAGTGTCAAACTCTTATTAAGAGTATAATCATTGTTTCACCAAAAGCAAGAGAGAGGGTCAACAATAATGACCAATCCAATAAATGTCGTCTTAGCAGTACTCGCAGTTCAACTGTCTCCTTGCTCCTACTAGATCACAGTCAAATGAAGAGTTGCACAATGAAGAAAAGAGGATGAAGGTTTCTTATGTTTATGATTATGCCATTTGCTTTACTCATGAGATAAGTAAAGGATGTACAACTTGGGAGGTTAAAGATTCTGAAGAAAAGTAATCAATCACCGCTTCTTTTTCTTTCTTGTGATAAGGAATTCCTTTACTCTTGACCAATATGTATCTTGATCACTCTGGGCCTGATGATTACTAATACCGATTTACATATTCACATCTTCATCAACGTTTGCTTTGGTAAAATCAAGTTCACCTTCAAGCTTTCATATCTCCTTTGTATTTGTACACTCATCACACCATTCGATCGCTTAGCCTTCACTGCATCACCAGTCATGATGTTTCAACTTTCGGGTTCTTGAAGTCCGATCGATGGTTGGAACTTGGAAACGCAGCCTCTGAGAAAACTTACATCACGATTTCGGATTTGGTACGACGTATGTATACTGCACAGCTTCAGATCACACACCTCCGATCATTCATCATCTCGGAAATCTTTCTTCCGAGACTCAGTCTCCGAGGACTTGAATCCGAGAATGTAGGAATGTACCCCGGATTTTGGTCATCCGAAGTATGTACACAGATTAAATTTTGTAAGAGGTGTTGAACTTTACTCTTCTTTACCATACCATTTGGTGATTATAATTTTCTACTTTTGTTTGATATATTTCACATCTTCAAAAAGTTTATGGATGTAGAAAACCATCGAATCAAAAGCATCATGAATCAAGTATCATTTTATTTGAAGATCAAGAGTATGCTCACAGTGATATATACTCAAAACTTGTGCATGGATGTATGTATCAAACGCGGTACCGAACTTGAATCTGATTTGATGAAGGAATATTCAATCCGATCAACCAAGTTCAATGATCTTCAATCGGACGGGAAACGGAAGGAAATAAAAGAAAACCAAAAAAACCACACCATCATGACCAAGACAGTGAAAATACATACAAAATTCATTTCATCCACCCATTCGTGTCTATTGTTTCCGGAATGGCACGATTTCGGAATTCCTACCGATACATACACATCAACTCCTAGATTGTACAATCAATTGTGTTTTCGTATTTACCATTCTCCGCTCTTTCAATTCTCCATTCTCCATTCTCCATTCTCCGTTCCTCCTTTCTCCGTTTGTACTGATAAACTTTTAATACATATATCTTCTGAAACTCAATTTATGTAGTTTTTTTTCTCTCTGTGTTGATCGTCAAGTACATATAAAATTGACCGTTTTTTTTGGGCTTGAACCGTATTTTCCATCTATGTAAGTACTTATGTACATATGTATTTAAATGCATCGGCAGTTCATATCGATCATCGCTCGGTCGGTTAAAGAAAAGCGAGCGAATTTTCTTTCTTCCTCTTCCAAAACTCATCAAGTATGAGAAACTTTAAGCATTTTGTAAAGTTTCCTAAAAGTCAAATATGTTTTGATACCGATCATAAGCTGATTAAGTCTTTGGGTTTTATATACAGTTTAGGATTTTGTAGAATGACATACTTGAAATTTGGAAGTTAGGAATGAATGGGTACATAATTGAAATTGCTCAAAAAAGAGAGGAGGTCATCAGGTGGAGGTTTAACACGTTTTTTTTTTCTTCGGATGTTGTTAGATCTATGTATGTACCATCTGTGTTTGATTTTGTATGTATGTTTGTTAGTCTTAGATCGGATAAAGTTAATCAACTGGTATATGTACCAATAATTTCTCCTGAGTTCAGATTGAGTTACAAGGTAGGTAGGCAGGTTTAGAAAGTTTTTCTATGTAGAGGAAAAAGATTGGATTTGAAAAATGTGAGAAGGTGTTTGATTCAGAAGAAGAAAAGGATTGATATAAAGATTGTTATGAATTTGTAAGCAAAATGATATTTAAACTCATGAGTTATATGTAGTTATTAAATGATGAAGTTTTGATGATATGATGATGAATGTGAATGTTTTACTGTGGAGAATACGAAAAGTGAATTTGATCTTGAAGATTTATCAATCAATCGACTTTATTAGATATTAGTATTACGTATCATCAAACTTGATTTCTCTTGAGTCTTTACCTACCTACCTATCTGATTCTGATCTTATCACTTTTTGATTTCATTAGATAATACTTTCTCACCTTCATCTTCAGTTTGATTCCCTTATTCTTGGCTTGCTTCATCATCTCAGAGTTGGTTTACTTGGCTACAACTTCATTTGTATCATCTCATCTTAAAAGGTTCGTACATGTATGTACACATCATGAAGGTAAAGAGAGTTTCTTTTGAATTCGTCATCAACTAAATATCAACTGATATTATAGGTAAACTAATAATCCTAATCTTTAACTTTAAAACCCTCATCTTTCAAGTTCAACTTCTACAATGTAGGTATGAATTAAGCTGACATATTTTACAATCTGATTCTGACGATTTCTTAGATTACCATGTCTATATGGTAGGTAGGTAGCTGTTAGAGTAGAATACATAGAAACTTATCGAATTGTTAAGCTATCATTGAAGAGAATCAACAGTTGAAGATCAGTTGAACGTTTGAAGATCTTGAAAATTATTAGAAATCAATCAATCAAATCAAATCAAAATAACAACTATATCTGCTGTTGACCGTCATTATCAGATTAATCAACAATCCAAATCCAATTTCCTCCTAAATTGATTCTCAACAACAAAATCCTTCTTCTTCACTCTTCTTTCCATCTCTCTCTTTACCTTTTACTTAATACATACTATCAATCTATATCATCAAATACCTCAATCACTTACACATATATCTCATACAACTTGACTCATCTTTTATTACCTATTACTTGAATATCTTGGTCATCTTCATTTCTGTGATTCATACATATATACACACATGGCATCATCCACCTCTTCTGATTCATCTGCTTCATCAACACCTATTCAACTGGAATTTAGTCACTTGGTCTTTGAAGAGGAATGCGCGTAAGTCTATTCATTCATCATAATTCAGCATTTGGAGGTGATCACTTTCAATCGATCTTGATCTGAAACTTGATCGAGACTAGTAATCGAGGATGAAGCACTGACTTTGGAATTTTAATTTTCTCTCTATTTCTCGAAAAAAACACAC
>MWRK01007960.1:0-12334 GCA_002157035.1 Melampsora medusae f. sp. deltoidis
TGAGATTAGAAGGCTCACCTTTTCTTTTTCTTTCTTTCGAGCTTTCTCCTCTTCTTTCCGTTTCTCCTCAGCAACCAATCTTTCCTCTTCTTCTCTCCGTAATCGTTCCTCTTCTTCAGCCTTTGCTTTAGCTTCAGCTTCAAGCCTTTGACGTTCCTCCATAGCAGCCTGAGTTGACAAATTGGTTTTAGGTGATGATATGACATGGTGAATATGATATATAAATGAGCCTTACTCGTAATGCATTCAATTTCCCTCCGGCTTTTTTCTTTGGCTCCGGCTCAGCCTTCTCGCCGGCTTTCTTTTCTTTGAGTGAGATAGAAAATCAAGAAACCAACACCATCAATTAGGCTTCAGAAGAATAGATTACTCCAAACGGAATGAAACATACTCTTCTTTTTCTTATTTTTCGAAGCAGCGGTTCCCCCAGCCCCCTCGTCTTCATCGCCTTCTTCATCTTCATCTCCACCTTGCCCCGGTGCGCTCGCTTCTTGAGGTGTTGAAGGTTCCGCGGTTTGTGGTACACCTAAAGCCTCAGAGCTAACTTGATCGGGTACAGGACTCAACGGAGTCCCTGTGGCTTTCTTAGCAGCAGCTTGGGCCTTCTTCTTCGCCTTTTCCTTTTCTTTCTTCAACCTTTCTTTCTCCTTCTTTGATAAAACCCCACTAGGAGCTACACCTTGATCATCGTTTTCAACTGGCGGGGAAGAGATCGGAGCTGCTTGAGCTGCTAGTTTAGCTTCAGCTTCTTCACGGGCTTTCCTTGCGTTTTCTAAAAATGCATCTTCATCTAGATCTTCATCAAGGTTTTCAGATTGTTTCTTTCCACCTTTTTTCTTCGATTTCTTCGACTTTTTCTTCTCGTCTTCATCTTCGGGATATAATTCATCAACAGTAAGCTCGATAGGTTTTTTTGAGACAAGGGGATCTTCGAGAGCGTCAACTTCTTCTTCATCTGAGAGAGCTGCAAGTGCCTTTTTGGCTTTTTTCTACGATTTGAACAATTGAAACAAAGTAAAGCAGAATTCCACAAGAAGTTAATTTTGATCATCTTGGGTAATCAGTCGTAAAATCAAGGAGATGGAGAAGTATAATTAATAAACCTGCACCTTATCCTTTTTAGCTGTTTTACTTTTTGAAGCTGAAGCACTTTTAAGTGCACTCATCAAACCACCAAAATCTTGATCTTCATCATCTTCCGCTTCTTCTTTCACATCATCATCTCCGCCTGTCATATCATCGAGTGCAGCAAGGGCAAAGGCGGATGATTTAGATTTGCCTTTCTTTGTGATCGGAATATCTTCATCTTCTGAGACTGGATTTGGATCGGCTAATGAGATAGTCTCTTTTTCTTTTCCAGCCCTAGAAATTGGGTGAGATGAACGTTTTGATTAGAACCTCAACCGGTTTTCTAATCACTAGAATTCAGAAAGAGTTGATTGTACTAACCATAGCTCATCATCATCTATACCTTTTTTACCTTTTTTACCTTTCTTGGGTGGCATTCTTTTGGGATTATTTGTTTATATCTGAGATCTTGATGAACTTGATTCGATTTTTTTGAGATTGAGAATGAGGAGTTGTTCAAAGTATTGTAAATAATAGAGAGTTGAGAGTGGAACCACACGAAAGTTGAAGGAAGCATGACACGAAAGATTTTGAAACCTAACCCTTCTTTGTACACTACATTTCTGACAATCCATCCATTCTTCAGGAGTCTCGATACGACTCTCAGCATCCAAACAATCCATCCGATTTCTCAGCTTACCATTCTCGTCCAACAAACCTTTATCAGTCTCATCGTTCTATACATAATCATTTCCTAAAATGAATCCACCAATTCTAGACTACGAGAATAACACTTACATATCAATCTCAACCGAACAACCACCATCAAAAGTCATAGAACTTATAGCTCAAAGAGTATCACCTATCAAAGTAACCTACGTAGAAAAAGTAGGAGAATTGAAGAATGAATATTTAGTTGCGATCTCAATTCCAACTAATATATTACTAAATGATTCCTCAAGACTTCCAAAACTCAACCAAGATCTCTCTAGCATTGAAGACATGAATAATTATTCGATTCTTCAATTACCTTCTCAAAGGTCTAAACGACTCTTTATTGAAGATCCTCCTGTTTCTTCGTCTTGAGTTTTCGAATGTTGGACATGATTTGGACTTCTTCCTTTAAGCTTTTGTTGTACATGTATGCGTGTGACCAGTTATAAGCTTTAGGTTATTGGTCTGATGGGTTTGAAATGGACCATGACTGCCCTCGCAGATGCTTGCAGCTTGAGTGTCTATATATGCTTTGCTTGACCGGCCGTCCTGTTAACCGCACAGTTTTTGGTTATTATCCAATGAGTTGCGAGTTCTTCAGCGCGCTTTCATTGATCGTTTAACTTCAACAAAGCAACACTGTTGTCTTTGAGGCTGGCTTGCGTTGATACTGTCAGTGTGATCATGAAGACCATGCAGCTATTTACGTTCAAGTCTCGCGAGTCTGAATGACCAGATGTGTATGACATGCCACTTTGTGCATCGTAGAAGTTGATTGTACTACATATGAACGACTTGTGTATCTGGAGGGTGAGTGTCCTTCATCAAGGCGTTGTTGCCCATACATTTTGTGGTTTTCACATTGCTAACGTGACGTACCTGCCCATCGAAACGCGGATAGTGACATCACTGGGGAGTATTCAAATGCAACGGTAAACTAGGGTAAACTGCTAGAGTCCTTCCAAAAATCTGAACCGTTGAGGTTCTTACCAACCGGGATCCTATCATCTCGAATGATGACTTTGCCATTCGGACCTCTCGTTGAAAGGTTTTCTTGCTCGGTTTCCTTCAAAGTTGTCCCTTCATCCTCAAGGAAGGTTAAGATGACAAGTTGAGTGAATGCGATGGTATAGTTCGACACCAGGCTTTCATTCGATGATGATGATGATAGATGAGGTAGATAAGGTAGAAAACAGGGCAGTCAAACAAACCAAAGGTCCAGTCCAGTTCTCAACTACTTTAATTAATCAATCAATCGAAGATTATGAAGAATCGCATTGTATCTCAACAGCTTAAACACTCTTAAGTGTCATTAGTTTTCCATTTCTTTTGAGTTCAAGTAAGAACCTTTCAAAAACAAGAACAACGACCAAAAAAAATAGATTTCAACTTTCTTTATCATTTTTCTTGCATTTTTCTTCTTTTCTTCAATTATCATTAACCTTTCAACACAAACTCGCAATCAAAGGCAAACATTCGCAAACCCGCACCCACGATAACGAATTCATTTAATCACATTCATTTTTCACTCTCTTGGCTCTCCACCTAAACTTATTCATCATCAACATCATTCAAGACATTCTCTTCGACATTCAAGATATTCACTTATTTTTCGAACTTTCAAATTTCCGGTTCTTCAACACTGGAAAATGGGACACAGTTTATCTGGAAATAATTTCCAGTTTACAACATTCTTACTTTTCATAATTATTTCAAATGTATCAACTCAACTAGCTATACCATTAGGACCTAAATCATCAATTGAAGATACAAATTCATCACTTAATCAAGGAATAGTAAATTGGAAAAGTTTACGAAGCTTTGCAACTAAAACCCAATCACGTTACAAGAAAAAATCATATATAAATTCCATTGAACATCCGCGTAGATGGATCGCAAGTACAAGCTTACCTAAATCCTTAACGGAACTTTCACCAAGTTATTTACAGCAATTTCCTGATTCTAATACCACACCTCCCCTTTCAAATGGATTAGGGCTTTTAAGAGTTTCATCTGAATCTGAGCCACCACCTCAAGAGAATCAAGGAATGAGTTCAATGGATGTTAAGAAAGGTACTGTGTTTGCTAGATTAGGGTTAGCTAGAGGTACGAAATATATTCATCATCAACACTCTGGTCGGTTCAAGAAGGTGAAAAAACCTGCGAAAGGATTAGATAGGACTGAGAGCACAAATGATTCTAGTAACAAGCAAATACCTGATGGTGGTCAAGATGGAAGTTCTAGGAATTTTTTGTTGAATTCAAATTCTAGACAAACTGAACCTAGTGGTCTTAATGATTCGAATGATTATCATTCTACTAAATTGCTTGATAGTACTTCTGATAAAGGTGATATTGAATTTTATGGTTCAATTCAAATTGGTACACCTCCTCTAAATTTTATGATTGATTTTGATACGGGTTCTTCTGATATGGTAAACTTCATTTTTTTTATTTTCTATCTGAAATGCCTCGAAACTCAACGTTTCTCCATTCAAATAAAAGAAATCAGTCGCTGATTCTCCCTTTTTCTTACTTTTTATCGACCGATTTTCTTTAACCGCAAAATTTAGTGGATCAAATCACTAATGTGCAAGAAGAATTGTGGAAAAGCATCAACCAATAAACATATGTATTACAATCCGAAAGCATCGACTACATCAACAGATATGAATCAATCATTTAAAATTGCATATGGTGTCGGAGGTGTAAGTGGTACGATGTATCAAGACAGTGTGTCTGTATCTGGATTTTCTGTTAAGAATCAAGCTTTTGCTTCTTGTGATATGCTCTCTGAAGATTGGATCAATGATCCAGCTGATGGTGTTATGGGATTAGGTGAGTGGATTCGAACACATCACGCAGTTCTTTCCTTCTACAGTAAAAGCTAGCGTCTCTTTCATTAATGACCCTTTATTGATCAGATTTTTTCTTTTTCAGCCTTTGAAAGTATCGCTACCAGTCATGCCAAACCTTGGTTCTATAATGCTATGTCACAGAACCCTAGTTTATCATCACCGGATACCAAGATGTTTTCTTTCGCAATGGGAAGGTAGGCTACAGCTAAAGACTAGAATAAATTCAATGACTTAGGAGTGAAAAATCGATTTACTGATGTCATGTGGTTTACTTTCTACAGATCAGCATCAGGTTCATACGCTCAATCCGAACTCTACATAGGAGGCCAAAACCCAACAAAGTATCGCGGTCAATTCCAATACGCCCCATTAATTTCACAAACATATTGGCAAATCAAATTAGAAAACTTATACTGTAACAATGGAAAGAACCCAAAAACTAAAGTTCCTATTAGCTCTACTACAGCCATCATTGATAGTGGTACTACTTATATTGCGGCACCTTCTGATCAAGCCAAAGCTTTTTGGGATACTATTCCTAATTCTTCGACTAAACCTGGGGATGGGTTTTATACTTTTCCTTGTGGTCAGAGTGTTAAGATGACTTTTGATTTCGGTAATGGGTTGGAACTTTTGGTTAATGATCTTGACATGAACGTAAGTTTTTTATATATCCTAAAGAGTGGAGAAGTGTGAGACTTGAAGTTCATGGGGTGTTTTTTGGATCTTCAGTTGGGAAAGGTTTCTCCTGGAAGTAGTCGGTGTGTTGGCGCGGTCTTCAGTGGTGAAACGGGTGGTGATTGGATACTTGGTAAGACTTAACTCATTTGATTCTCTTTTCCTGGAGAATAATCGATTGATTGTTTTGTATTATCGGTTTATAGGTATCTCCTTCATGAAGAGTTACTACACCACTTTTGATGTAAGCATTTGCTTTGTTTTTCTTCTAAATTTCCTTTCCTCTTCTGACGTTTTCGATTGCGTTTTTTTTCAAAACCAACATAGTTTGCAAATTCTAGGATAGGTTTCGCATTACCAAGTTATCATTAAAGAAAAGAAATCATTCTTTTTATAAATCTTTTTTTTATATTTCTTGTTACAAAACTATTGCTTAACTTATCCTGATTTTCTTTTTGTACAACTTTATACGTAATTCTGTCGTTTCTCTCAGTTTGTTGAAAAACTTATATTCTTCTTCATTTATATCACGTTACGCGATGATAAAATCTATGTATCATTTTATTTGAAGATCAAGAAGAGGCCAAAGAAGCCTTGATGTAGCTTTATCTTGCAATGAGTCATGGATTCTCTCACAGAAACTTCTGAGCTTCAAGTACCAAACTCTTCCATTCGCATTTATTGTGCAACGGCAGATCTTTTTAATCTCCTTACGCTTTGTTTGGTGTCATCTTTTGGAGTTTTGCCGCTATGCACTACCACAACGTTGGTTCTCGAATTCCGAGATGAGCAATCATTTCAGGAGCCTTCGTTATTCTAATGCAAAGACTTGAAATGTAGGCAGTATATTGTATGCTTATTCCAATCCGTATTTTCCTCTCCACAAAGCCTCAGGCACTGATAATTTTCTCGAACAATCAAAAGCAAGATACCTTGGAAAGTGCTGCCTCTAGCCCGGTTGTCTGCTTCCTCGGGGTCTACAAGCAACGTTCGAATTTCTTGGCGGGTACTAGGTAGTGAGGTAGAAAAATGAAGAAGTCGACTTATCTCATCAGATCTTGATCGATCGAGATGGATATGTTCGATCATCAACTTGAGACCATACAAATCACCTTGCCATACTTCACTCTGATGATGGTAAAGTTCTCCTTTATAAACTCGACCTCCCTAGTTTCGCAACGGGAGGCGAATGCAGTTGGATTAGAGTACTTCGCCTTTCCCAATGTTACTATCGACATTCATATCTCAATTCAAGCAACCTGAGTGATCAATAATCACCATCTTCTCGATCGTCAGGGAGTCTACATCCCCGGCGCTTCTCTACGTGCCCTCAAAGTATCGAAAAGCGATTTACGTATCGAAATCGGATGGTGATCATCAACACTTCACTACCCTCACCATGTAATCACATTTGCTACCAAAGCCACAATGAACTAGGTTGTCCGATGTCAGTGAAATGATAGAGAGTTATACAAGCCATGATAAATTGTCGATGATCCTTCTGGGATCTGTTAAAATTCTGACTACCTTTCCACAAATCTACCATTCCATCCGCATCCATCGCATATTTCAGTTTTCTATACTCATACTTTAGTGGAGACCTCTCTCGAAGTCTTGATACATCCTTTAATTCCTTCTGATCCAAAACTAACTAATCAACCAACCCTGGCTCTACCTCCACCCATTACGTCAGTTCACTCTGAACTCCACCACAAGCTCACAGGGAGTTTCTCTGTACCTCCTCAAATGACACCCCAGCATCCTAATCAGGAACAAAATAATACTAATAATTATGATAATAATCCTCGTACTAATCATATTCATGCTTATGATGCTGATGACAACCATGACAATGATCTCAAACCTCATTATAACGACATTCTTAGCCCATTTAAACAAAAACGTCCGATCTTATCAGGCTTGGTCACTTCTCCGACATCAATGGATTTTCAAGACACCCAATCACTTTCAACTTCAGAGTGGAGCTCTACTTCCGCCCATTCGAACCAGTACTACTCGCATCCAGAATCTATAGACCCACATAGACGTCGGAATGCGAGCCTGAGTGTTCTCGAATGCAGCAATCGCTCAAAACTTCCGCCGAGTGCATTTCTACGAAGATACCCAAGTTTATCTCAACATCATTTTTCACCAATCAGAAGGCCGTCAGATGGGTCATCACTCTATCCTTTTTCAGACTCGGATTCACATGCTGCATCTTCACCACCATTGACTTCTACCACTAATACATGTAATGCTCCTTGGCAAAGCCATCATTCCCCAGTTCATGTGGCTATGCCTCTGACTATGGCTTTACCCAGTCTACCAGCCATACCATCAGAAGAATTTAATCCGTACCCTAATGTCGTACAACCACAATCTGCGAGCCACAGTCCACATACACAATGGTCATCAACCCCATTTGAATCTCAAAATCTCTCTCTCTTTAATGGTCATCAAACTCAAAGTAAAGTCACAAACGACAGATCTGCTGACTTGAAACTCAGTCATAAGCTTTCAGAAAGGAAAAGAAGAAAAGAGATGAAAGAATTATTTGATGAGCTCAGGTTAGCCATCCCTTCTGATGATTCAATCACAGAAAAGCATTCAAAATCATCAAAGTGGGAAACTTTATCTAGAGGTAAGTTTTTTGAATGATAGATCTTCTTTTGAACAGATTTGGTCAAGAAAAAATTGGGATTGATTGTTCTTTCTGCTTCTTATGATTTGTTCAGCTGTTGATTTTTTATACCAAATCCAACATGAGAACAAGATTTTGAGAGAAGATAATAAGCAATTGAAAGCAATGCTCTCAAATTCTTTTTATAAACATCCTCCATCTGATTCTGCGCCATCTGGTCTTGTTTCTTCTTAAGGAAGACAAATCATACTTTTTTCCCTGTAGCAAACAATCATTTCAATCAATCTCATATCAAAATCAGAAAGTCTTCGAACAGAATCTATCCTCTCGGTTTTTTGGGTCAAATTATCCTCTATGACTATAGGTTTATGTAGTGTATTTATTACTTAAGTTCTTTGATTGATTTTACAGTTTCGTGTACTTCTATCACCATCCTTTACGCTTTCTATGTAGTAACAGCACTCGAGTTATACATATATCAAGATATCCACGCTTGGTTGAACCATGCTCATTGTGTTTGCTTCAGGTCCTTGTTTTAGATGTACTCATTATAGTTCTTAGTTTCTAATTTGGTTTTTGGGGCTGGTGATCTTTCATTGAGGTTCTTCTGATAGATTTTGATGTCGAAAGTTTTCTTTTGAGACCATATTTTTAGAAAAGGATCTCAGACTGCAATCACTGTTATTCCGTTTTCTTTGTCTCAATACGCTTGATCTGGAATTAAGCGTTGAAATTTTATTGTTACTTTTTGAGTCGTTCATCTACCGTTTTGAAGTGCTGAGTCTCACTCATTTGCTCTCATCACTATGACTTCACCCTACGTGTGACTATCCAGACAATCATCGCAACAAATCAAAATATCATTTGAAAGAGTATGACTTTTTCAATATCATTTCAATGACAACAAGAATGATTATCAAGATATACAAAACGAAAAAACTTCCTTCCAAAAAACTCCAATCGTTTATACAAATTCAATCCAACATTTTCTTCTAAAAGAAATCAAAATCCTACACCAGCTTCGAAACTTATACCAAACTTCAACCAGATCCGCGAATCAAACCCAGCTTGCTTTTGTAACAAAGAGTTCATATTTATACCACAACGAGAGAAATATAAATTCATCATTTGAAATTGTCTTGCATATCTTAGCATGAGTGCTGCAAAAACAAATTTGGGAGAACAGAAATGGGCCTCAATATGAAGATATTTAATCATTGAGAAGTGAAATGAAATACATACGTTGACAAGCGGCGACCATCACTCGGTAATCAGATACAGTTCGTATCAATAGTTGAAACTGCATCAAGATTTCTGTATATCGTGAAGCACAAGCAATCTAAGGAAAGGTGAAATAAGGCGAGACAAAAACATTAGGCATTGCTTGAGACTTCTTATAATTGACCATGGATGTTGAACTGACGGCAGCTTGACGAGACAAAACGAGTGAGATGACGAAATTTTTGCTCAATCTATTCATAGCAGTATGGATTTCGTTAAAAGCACTTAAAACAGTAGCAACTGATCCTTCTCGACATGCAGTTCGAATAGTAGAATCGTATGTTGACATGGTAGAGAAGGTGATATCAAAACTTTGAGTGATCTCGATGCTATAGCCAAATTCAGCTTGGATTGATTGTCCATCTGTTATAGTCGTTGTGGTAGTGGGAAGGAGCCCCCCAGTGCTAGAGGCAAAAACTATTGAGGCCCACCAAAGAGAATCAGAGTTTGAGCTACTGATGATGAAGCTATGATTGGGGGAGGAGAGGGTGAACATGCGAGGAAAGAGATATACCGATGGCCAAGACAAGCAAGAAAATGTCCAAGGATCTCATGATGGCACTCAGAGGAGCAATAGGGCGGTAAGAGTTTCGGGTCTCAGATGAGAAGATTCTACGATTGTAATTGCTCTTATTCAACGACTCAGGAAAAGAGACCACCGATTAAATATTTGAAAAAAATCCATCTCCTCCCCTGGAAAACTGAGGGGACCCAATGCCTCCACTTCTACCTGTCTGATGTGAAATGCACTACCAATGATATCCTTACTCAAATGTGTTCCAAGATTTCTTTTCGCAGCTTATTGCCGAGTTCGCCCGAGGACGATACTAAAGTCAAATAACGAGATGGTAAACGTATACATACATATGAACAGGATGGAATTCCGACTTGGTATCAAAGATTTCGATACGATGTGTTAGAGATGGCCCAAATTGAAGAGTATCATAAAGTAGTGAGTCTACACGCATACATACACGCGCATACATACATGTCAATAAATGCAAGGGGAGTTGCCAAGTCCAAGTATTGGAACAGTCGGACATGAAAGCATGCTGTGAAGCGCTTCTTGACTAACGGGTGTGTAAGCAAGAGATCCCTTTAGGAAATTAACCAAATTTGGGATTGTGGACCTTGCGTTGATTTGGCCCACATGCACTTTTACACATACCTCAAGGCTCAGCCGCAAAAGTCGGGAGTGTATCGATGAAATCACATTAAGTAAAACTTTCTCCCTGCGTTTCATCAAGTACCTGCCTTGACCAATATTGATATGCGAGATTGTTTAGTCTTACATAGTTCCACTGATGAGCGCGTCCTCCTCCATATATCACAAGCCAGCTTTTTAATTGCGACTGGGATTGGATTTATTTCATTTGGATCTTTCTTTTATTTGATTAGTGGCAGCTTCTGCTCCATTTCTCGATGATCCTTTGGTCAAAACTTGAACCTGGAGGTGTGTCTTTTAATGTGTCCTTCTTGGGCTTCTTGGCCATCAATTTCTTCCGCCACGAGGATATGTTGCTATGAGGAATCCCCAAGACTCTGGCAAGTACTCTTTGGGGTTGTCCACTTTTCTGATAGTATGCCACCACTGCTTCTTTTAACTCATCAGGGTACTTTGTCACTTTGAGATCTGAACTAGGAGTGTTTCTTGAGAGGAAGGATTCCGTCACATCAAGTGTGTCTTTTGCCTTGAGCCAGCTGGCAAGAGTTGCTTTATGAATATGGAATAGTTTTGCTGTCTGTTTAATCTTGATACCATGTTTTTTGTGCCATTCAACTACATTCTTTTTGAAATTGTCACGCTCCCAAAGGTAGTTCCAGCAGTCCATACTTCCACCACTTTCCCTGTAACTTTTGATCCAAGAATTCAAGCAGGCCAAGGAGATATTGTGATGTGCAGCAACAGCTGCAAGATTATTAAAGTCGCCGCGTGTCTCAACCACCATCTTCTTAAACAAAGGTGGGTACTTAGTTTGGGGATGTACTCCATTTGAAAGTCTCCCTTGATTCTGGAACTTTCTTACCCGAGAAATTAGTGTAAGTAATTCCTTGGACAACGGGTCTTGTTCATCCTCCGCCACAGGTGAAGCATGTCTCGGTTCAGTTGATTCCATAGTCATTGGTTGAGTTTCTTGTTGTAAAACTAGGTGAACACACGCAAATGCGTAAGATTCGGCTTTTCCTGTCAGTATGGGCAGCCATCAACACTGACCTTTTCTTGTGAGGCACATCCGTTTAGGCTCACCACCCGCAATAGAGTTCTTGCTCCCCACTGGCTTTTGAAGAGGAGCTTTGCATTTCTCTGGTCGGCTCCGAACTCGCTTGTATGATCTGGATGCCGAGCTTAGTTTCTCAGAGCTCTGTGTAGATGATAATCTCTGAGACTGCATCCTTGTAGGATTCGACATTGGACCACGCTTCTCAGCCGTTTCATGTGAACAATAGACATCTTCCCATGGACGAATTTTGATTTCACGTTCTGATATCTTGCGAGCCGACGATCTTCTAGCAGATCTGATTCTTTTGATTGATGGTTCTGGCGTTCGGATATCGGAGGACAAGGCGGAAGAAAGATGGAAAGCCGAGTCATTATTCGCGAAGGTCCGTAGATCAATATTTGCAGTGCTTTCTCCAGAAGCAACGTTGCCAGAAGTGATGATGTTTCCATGGGTGTCAGCAAGTACATCTTCTTGGCTTTCACGCCCAGTTTCCATTGGAATGTGTTCCTCTGGGATCATCTCGGGTGCTAAGTTCAGATCAATCCCGGTTATGTCATTGCTACCGTTCATGCCTCTTAAAAACTCGATTGTGCTGCCCCTTTGAGCCAATGCATTAGAGAATGCAATAGATAATAAGACAAAAATGAATTGTTTGCTAGAATCCACCTTCATAATACAGCAATGATATCCTAGGTAGATTGATTGATTTGTAGGGCGATGAAGTATGTTTTTGCGGGGAACAATGATTCATTAAGATGGCGGCCTTTTAGGCCGGCTTCCGACCCGAAAATGTGAAGCAAGTGAGATAATCTGACACACAACGGCTGACGAGAAATCCGTGTTATATTCAGATATTAGCCAATTGTAAGGGA
>KZ136571.1:0-12048 GCA_002157035.1 Melampsora medusae f. sp. deltoidis
TGGGAAGATGGTATATGTAATATTATTTGTTATGAAACAGCTACACAGCTTCTCATTCTCAATTAATTTGTGTATTTGTGTTCAGTAAAACTGATTGGGTGAGACTTTAGTATAACTCATCACTGTATCAATCTTTGACTTAATCCTTATTGAGCAGATAGCCCATCTCTTGACGCTTTATACCATAAAGATCTTCTCTAGTACCCAGTTGTGGTCCAAACTACTTGGTATTCTCATCAGGTCTCAAAACAACAGTTCATAAAACAGAGGAGTCATTTCCTCAACCTCTCCATACTAATTTATGGCTGGTTTAAAGTTTTCAAGAGAAGATTCAGCATCAGTTTGAGTTGCAGTCTCATCAAAAGATGAATAAATGAGTCTGATGATGAGGAAGAAGAATAGGTTTGGTCTTTGGATGGTAAAAGTGGTTAACAAAGTCAATTTAGTTTGGGTTTTGACCAAACACCTTTGCCAGTTTGTTTGACTTTTGATCAATATCTCTGGGCAAATCATTGACTGGTTTGAATGGCTGAGGATGATTTGAGTTTGGTACTGATACACACTAAAGTCCTGGGATCATATGCTGGGTTGGATCAATATGTATTTGACCAAGAGTCAGGGAGGTAGATCCAAGAAAATTGATGGACGTGCTGTTCAGCCTCTGATTTGTATTGGGAGTACAAGGCTGAGGTTTAGTTGTTGCAAACGTCAACAAACTTGACAGAGCAAAAAGAAAGCTGTGAAGTAAAGCTGTGAAGTAACACAGACAATGACATGAGAAGATACTAGAGCTTCAGCCAACACTGCCACCTTTACTTTACTTTTTGCAGTAAAGTATTGGTATCATATCTTGTTAGCTGTATCCTACGCCCAATACAATCCAATACCATATTGGATATCATATCCACCAAGGCTATACTGTACTAAGTAGGGCACTGCACAGTATCCAGTATCTTTCAGTATTTTTTAGGATCCTGCTATTTGCTGCCCACTTCTTGCCCAAGTGGGCGCTATTGTTTGGCGCCCATATGGGGATATGAGCACTGTTCTTAGCGCCTACATCCTTTTTAAATTATGTAGGTGCTAAATACTGTGCCTACCTCCATCTAGGCGCCATAAAGAGGCACCCATTGGTCAAATGAGCACTTATTTATGGTGTCCATATGAACTATTGATCAGATGGGCGCTATAAAAATCAGCGGAGATGAGGATATTGGAGGAGGTAAAAATCAATTTGAGTTGCAATGAGGATATTGGAGGACTTGAAAAGAAATTTGAGTTGCAATGAGGATATTGGAGGACGTGAAACACAATTCAAGGTGCAATGAGGATATTGGAGTCCATACAAAGCACTTTGGGCTGTGATGAGGAGGTTGGAGGACATAAACTATGATTCAAGTTGCAATGAGGATATTGGAGGATGTACCACAACTGGGATTGCTCTTCACAAACTCCAATATCCTCATTGCAACTCTAATCACTGTTTACGTCCTCCAATATCCTCATTGCAACTTGCATCACCATTTATGTCCTCCTCCAATATCCTCATTTCAACTCAAATTGTTTTTTACATCCTCCAGTATCCTCATTGTACCTCAATCCACACACTGACACTTTCTGTTTTGCAATACCGTGAGTTGTACCAAAGATATATGTGAAAGTCTTGGAGTGCTTCAAGCTAAAAGTCACAGTAATTTGAACTACTCGGGGCCTGAAATTTCAGTTTTAGTATAAATTACAAAAGGCAATTGCCATACTATCTCCAGAACAAGTTGAGCTACCAGGGTTTTGAGACAAGGATATTGTAGGCAGAATTCCGGTGCAATTTTTTCAATATTACGACAAAGACAAGTTAAAATAACAAAACAAAGTTTTATAAGCAGGCCAGTTTTTGGCAAAAAGACCCGGCAGATCTCACGCCATTTTTTTGACATCAGGCGTAAGTCCCTCACTGGAGTTGGTGGTTAGGTCCAGTTTGGGACTTAGTTAAGTTTGAGTGAACAACTGTTTTCTTGGGTCCAGAGTTCTGTGACTTGGTAGAAAAGGCGGTAGAGGGACTTTTTATTTTTATTTTATTGTTTTTATTTTAAAGTGCATTTAGGTATACATTGCATACAACACTGTCTGAACAGTTAGGAAAGTAGAGGGACTTTAAGCCGCTCTCTTGCAAAAGGCTTTGACCCTGAGCAACGAATTTGTGCAAGTTTGTCTGTAAGTCCCTTGCTTGCACTACTTGCTCGAGGCAAGCGTGGGACTTTGATAAGTTTAGACAATGTTACTATTTATATGATTTAAGTAAAGATCAGGAACGAGTTTTCAGTAAGAAGCTTTCCGAGATAACTACCATCTAATCTCATTCAACCATCTCTTCCCGACATCCGGTCTTATATAGGACTCAAGGTTGTTTCGATAACATTCCTTTTTCACTTCCGAAGCTCAACATAAGGACATCGATTTTAGCAGTCATGGCGACAGAGATAGATAATACAGTGATCGGGTTAATTGGAATGGGTGATATGGGTAGGATGTATGCCAATCGATTAGCTCAAGACCCAAAACGTCGGTAAGCTGTATCTTTCGCAACATCCTCAACGTTTCAACCAATTAAACTTCAACATACATTGATCTCTTTCCCCACTTTTCGGGTCATGAATTGACAGTCTATTAGTATGCGATCGTCCTGAACGTTACGAGTCGTTACGAGCCGATTACAAAGGTTCGTTTGTTCTGGTGATCGTTCTCTGATATTCTTATTACCTTTCTTGACTTGTTGACTCATACATTGACAAATTTCTTTAAATTCCCGGTTTCAGATCGTCCAAATGTAGAAGTCATGACAAACGGTCATTTGGTCAGCCGAGCCGCCGATTTTATAATCTATTCAGTCGATGCAGAGTTTTTAGAATCAGTTGTGGCTCAATACGGTCCATGTAAATCGACTTCTTTCACCTTCTTACTCAAATTATATCAGTCTCAAAAGAAGGAAATTCATATTTATTCAAGTTTGTTGATTATTCATATCTACGATCGGTTTTACAAAATGATTAGCTACCAAACCAGGTGCAATAGTTGCTGGTCAAACTTCGGTTAAAGCACCCGAACGAGCTGCATTTGAAAAATGTTTACCATCTGATGTGAAGATTTGTTCGGTTCATTCACTTCATGGTCCATCAATTTCACCGGACGGAGAGGCACTCGTGAGTCGTTCTTCCTTGTTTCGGATGGAGCAGAAGTGTTGGTAATCAAATGATTTCTTTTAGATCCTAGTACCACATCGATGTTCGGATGCCGATAAAGAGCTAGTCAAACGATTACTTGCGCCATTGCGTAGTAGATATGTCGAACTTACTTATGAACAACACGATGAGGTGACTGCCAACACCCAAGCATGTACTCATGCAGCATTTCTCAGGTAAGTTAGCTGATCTTCAAGGTATATGAATCCAGATCGAGTTGCTTCTTCAAACTCAACAAGATCAACTGTAACAGTATGGGAACAGCGTGGCATGCAGCCGGAAGCTTCCCCTGGGAACTTGGCAGGTATGTTCGTGGGGTTGAGGTGGCCAAGATCAATATGGTACGTTCTTCCTCTAACAAAAGCCTGATCACCCTCAAGCATAACCTTCTCAACCTAAAGCGCGTCAACTGATTATAAAACCTTTGTTTCATTTCTTCTTAGGCTCTTCGAATTTACTCTGCAAAGTGGCATGTGTATGCCGGTTTAGCGATCTTGAATCCAGCCGCAAAACGTATGATAGACCAATATGCACGATCAGTTACAGAACTCTTCACAATGATGATTTCAAGAAAAGAAGAAGACTTGAAGAAACGAATCTTAAGTGCAAGAAATTATGTGTTCGGTTTACCAGGTTCATATAATGCAACTTCATCACCCATCTTTCCTTCCGATGAATTCTTTTCTAATTTCGCAGTAGGAGAACCATCAGATTCACCTTCACCACCTAATAGTCATTTAACATTACTAGGAATCGTCGATTGTTGGCATCAACTTAAGATCAATCCATTTGATCATTTAGATTTAGCTGCTACACCAGTCTTTAGGATGTGGTTTGGATTGATCCAATTCTTATTTCAATCAACTGAGCGTCTAGAAGCTACCATATCTGCTTCGATTCATGATTTAAGTTACAGAAGTGATGATTGTGAATTTGTTTTAGCTGCTCGTGGTTGGAGTCAGTGTATTAGTTATGGTGATTTTGGACTTTATCGTCAAAGGTTTGAACATACTGCTGAATTCTTTAGTCCGATGTTTGAAGAAGGAAAAGGTAAAATTGGTGAGATGATGAAATACGCATTTAAGGTATGTTTTTCCCTTATTATAAATCAATCTTGAGAATTGAGGTTATATTGAACTAAAACTTGCTGTCTTGATGGTCCTTTTCAGCCTGTGGCAGAGGTAAAAAGACGAGATAGCACCTCATAACAATTCATACCGCCACGCGTAATCAAAGTATTGTCACTACTGGCTCGATCTTGAATCTGATATTCCCCCTGACATATAAATATCCAATGACCTTGTAAACCTTCTTACAACTCTTAACACGATCAACATATATCTCTAGTAACTTTGCAAATATAGACATCTTGCTTTGCCATCAACTGCCAGGCTTTCAGAGCCCTGAGGTTATGTAATCACATATTTCTGATCACTTACCTAGGCGCAAGTTTTTGTGAGGTAAAGCGCGGTCCACAGGCCAACACTATATGACATTGCATGAAAAGCTATAGCCTATGATACCTAGAAATATGACTGGTACACTGCAAGACTTCANTATTTCTCACCCTCACAAACCATTGTCCAATGACCTTGTAACCTTCTCACAACTCTTGCCATGATTAGATGTCACTTGCTACTCTGAAAATATAAATCTTCCTTTCCTTATAGACAGCTAGGTTTTCAGGACTCTGAGGTTGTATGTACAGTATCATATTGTAGGACACCTATTGGGGTACCAGTCTTTTTCAAGTAAATAAAGCACAGTCTTCCATGGGGGCTAAAAGATACCAAAAGACAGATCTAGAAGTCTGCAATTAACCCTGTTACTTTCTATCTCTTGTGCAGAAAAGTGTGTAGAGCCTTGAATAATAATCCAAGATGGATGATTTGCTGTGTGGGAAAGTTCAAATTGGGTAGTGGATGTGAGGGGTATGTGTCTGGCAGGCGGACTCTTCACCAATAGTGTAGTATGAATTCAGAAAGCGTAGTCTTCACGTGGTACACCCAAGTGAAGAATACAGCTATATAGTTAACCTCTAAGAGGATTTGACAAAAGATAGAGAAAGGGTAAGGGCAAAGAGGAGCTGATGCACTCAAAACCTTGTGAGACTGCAAGAGGAAGGCTTCACACTTTGATAAACCAAAGATCATGGAGGCTACTTTTTCACATGCCAGTTTCACATCTATTGACAGGAATTCTTCTCAGCAGGAGTCACCATGGGTGATGGAGGATTTTTACCTTCCTCAACAATAACTTTCATCAACTCAAATTGATTTTCAAGAGATGCATGAATGAAGAATGAGTTTCTTTTCAAAAAAGATCTAAAATCTATATAATTATTGACATAAAATATTGAGTTTGAAAAAATGTTGCCAAGAGAAAAAAAGAACTAGAAAGATCAAAAACACAAGACTAATCGAGAAGAAGAAAAAGGAAAAGATAGCTAACAAGAAGCTCACTTTCCAATAAAAACAACGACAAATGAACATGATATTTGCTTCTCAATGGAGCTAAATAAATGGTTTGATAATTAAAAAGTGCCAAAAGGACTTCACGACCAACAGAATGAGAGGGAGCAGAAGATCTTCAAACTTCCAACCAATAACAAACCTCATATGCCGATTTGGAATTTACAAACGTATTCAAGCAACCCCATCATTTCTTTGTCCTGACCACTTAACGCTTTGTCATCAGGTTTGTCATTCTTGATGATCCGTCTAATTTCTGTCATCATCTCAGTACCGATCTCAGGAGTCCACGACTGAGCAGCCACAAATCCTCTTAGCTCATTATCATACTCGCTCCAACTCTCTCCCCAGATCTCGTGAGGGAGTCTGAATCCGGAGGTTTTAGAGATCCGGGATCCAATAGCGTGCAACAGTATCAATGGTGGCAGCTCTTGTAATGCTCGTGTCAGAGTCAAACAGATTGATGTACCGGGAATGTGACCACGATCATGATTCTTGAGTGGTAAGCCGTTGTTGGCTACAGAGGCCTTCAGACAGTTGGATAACTTGGATGGATGGAGTAGTGCCAGTAGGATGAGTTGAAATGCTGATAAAGCCTCTAGGGCTTCATTCATCGCGTCCCGTACGAGATCTCCATCGTCGCCGGAGTTGACCAGAAAGCCGTGAGTGCAAAATACACAATCGAGACTGTTTGGAGTAAGAGGAGACCCGGCGTTGTCGTTCTGACCTAGACCCGCAATGTCCTTCACAAACTGATTAATCATCACCGAGAAGGTTTTGACCTCTAACGCCAATTCATTATAAATGACATATTCTGGTGTAAGTGGAGGAGAAGGCGATCGTTTCGTTCCACGAAGAATATGACGAGCACCTCTGAGTCCCAAGTACGCCGAGTCATGAGGTACAGTAGGAAGTTGCCGGGGTGGTTGGCCGTATGAGGGGACGGCAGGTCGCGCCGCGAAAGCCAACATTCCTTTCCAGACAGCTTGCGAGGCGACACTGACCATCCACTTCTTACTTTCCGATCCGCATGCGAGTTTGACCATTAAGAGACGACGGACACCTTCCAGAATGGAAGTGAGTTCACTGAGATGGTCGGGCGTATGAGCAGGTGAGCCCCAAGAGCTGCTCAAGACACCGACCCCAGAGGTGCGACCCAGTGCGAGAGGTAAGACTTTGAGTGGGGACTGAAGGCCGCTTGGGTCACTGTGCCGAAAACGGGAGATCCGCGACATCACCTGGCTTTTAATCTCCGCCAAATACGGCCCCATGAAGCGTTGTACGACGGCGTCGAGCTTTGAACCAAACGGACCGAGACCGTCTAATAACACCTTCGGGACGTCCCCTTCCCACCCTACGCCGGCACAAATCTCATCAACAGAATTGCGGACCACCCAAGCGGACTTGACAACTTCGATGTTATATCGCAGTTCTAGTGGCAGGGNTTCCTTCAAGTTCTTGGGGACGAAAAGTACCGAAGGATTGGAAGCGATGGGCACAAGTAGTGGGTCTAAGCGTCCCACATAGATGGTGAGAGCCGGGATGATGGCTGTGCGTAACAAAGCCCGGAGTATATATGAATCGCAGCTGGCAACAGTGAGCTCACTGGAATAGAAATGCATGTGTCAGCAAGCTGACTGTAGCATTGAGGATGGTGAGCGAACTTACTGTCTCAAAGCGTCTGAAAATGAGGAAGCGACCGCGGGCTTCGGGGCAGAGCGACCATTGCACGCCAATCCATTCTCAATAGCTGATGGGAAGACCTTGTTAACCAGATCCCTCATTCGAGTCCCAACCTTGCTGACATAGCTAGCTTCTAATTGTTGAAGAGGCATTTTACCATCCTGGTTCAAAGGCGAAGGGCCGACATGACCCACATCCTTGGGTGATGCCTGCACAACTTCCTTGGGTGAACTAGCTCGACTGATGTTAGGGGATGCCTTCGTGCTGACAGATAACAGAGTTGAGAGGAGAGGCCTGTGGGCTCCGGAGATATGGGGAGTAGGTTGGATTGTATGACCGCAGGCCACAGTAGGCGNGTGTGACGAGGCCTACGAGCCAAGGGTACCAGTGGAGATGGCTTGAAGGGCGCAGGCGCCACAACCGGTGGTTCATCGTTTGAGGTAGCCCAAGAAAGCTGCACGTTGGGAGGTGTGGTGTACGTGATATTCAAGTCACTCTTAGCAGCCATCGAACCCGCTGATTTGGAGCGAGGTGTGGGCCGATGAATGACTAATTGTTCGTCAGAGAGGTAGTAGTCCTCGTTGGAGGTTGGGCGAGAGGTGATGGTAGGTTGAACGGCGGTAGGTGAAGGGGATGAGGTCATAGACCGGGGAGTAGAGTTTTGAGAGGTGGAGCGAGAGATAGAGAGTTGAGTAAGGCTCTTGATGGCGACCATTTCGAGTGGAGATGACTGGACAATCTCAAGATGCAGACATGTCATGTCAGCATGGAGTCAAATGCCCAGCTGCAAGCATTAGGAAAGATCACCAACGTTCGAGCAAGTTTCTCAAATGTTTAATTGTTGTNCAGAGTGTTCGAATGTAATTGAGAAGCCCGGAATTTCTTCGAGCTAACTAGATGATAAGCCGAGGAGAAGACTAGAGTCGGCGGTTGATTGGAGTTGGGTCTAGACCTGCCAAGAATGGTGCTTGCAGCGCTCGTGGACCGACGGAGAAGATGTAGAGGGAAAGGCCGAAGGAGTCTTTCATTGATGTTGGGGATGGTTCGATGGGTTGAAGAGCAAGTTGAAGTCTTGAGCGAAGAGCAATTGATAAGCTGTAGAAACAACTGATGTTGGTCGACGGATATGCGGAGGACGAGGCGAAAAAAAACACGCAGACCAAATCAAGATAAGAAAGGTCAGTAAAGTGATGAAAGGCAAGTTATAGAAGGCTGAAGCTTGTGAGAGGTGACCAGGTCGGACTGAAAGTTAACACAAAAGCGATCGCAATGGGAGTATTTGAAAGATGGTGGGAAGGGGGTTGAGCGCAATTGATAAGGATATAAGCTTGCACCAAATGGCAAGATCAGGTCAGACGAATCTAAGCAGTGGGTTGAGCTGCGTGCAGACTACCAAGTCAAAGGAAATGTATGCTACATGGACTGGTTCAGTATGTACAGCACATCAGAAGAGTTTAGGGACAGTTGACCAAATGATCATGCTGACTAGAGCCGATGCCAAGGTAATAAATTCATAGGAGGTTCAAATGAGTAAAGGCTTCACAACCGGCATCAAGTCTTGCCATCCAAATATTTTTGAATACGTAAGTTGATGTTCATACAAGATGACTGATGGACTTTGTCGACCGGCTGATGATCAGCTTGATGCAATTGCAAAAAGGGGATAGTCAAGTCAAAGGCTGACGACGATAGAAATCTTCAATGGGTTCTCGACCGAGGACGAAGATGTGAGAACGTGACTCACAAAGCCGACATAGAATAAAGGAGCGGACTCGAAGCATAAAGGCAATGGAGTTACGAAAATCAAAATGAATAAGGTCAAGAGAGGAAGAAAGCAAAAGAAAGATTTGACAAAAAAGGATAGAACGCAATCATTTACCTGCCTCCGACAGTGTCAGGGTTAGGAGAGGAAACGCAGAATAAACTTGAACGGTCGGTCTTGCTCATTCGGGGTGGAAAGGATGTGATGTTGATGCTGAAGCTTGAAGAGATTATCAGCCTTGTTTCTTTTTCAAGACCGAAAGATGAAGTTGAGGATGAAAGAAACCGATGGAACTTCTCCTGATGGTTTCTCAAGTTTTTTTTTTGAGAAATCAAAATGCTAAAAAAGCAACCAATGAAAAAGATACCCGACCAAAGTTCAAACGTAATCGAGGTCGATCTCGTATCGTTCGATAAAGGTGTAAAAGATACGATATTCTATGAATTGACTAGGTAGTTAGTATGTGAGTTATGGTGACTTGGTTGATGTCGATGATGGGGAATTCTAAGCAGAAATCAACTTGGAAATCGATGGTAAAAACTCCGGCTCGGGAGTTTAACTACTTGATGATTTCAAGGAATCAAGAATCAACTCCAAAAGAAATCGATCTTGAACAAAATCCGAAATTGGATAATTTCACAAACTTGAAAACCCGATAACATCCGTCTTTTTGTAACACTTCTTCAGGGTTGGTCTGTCACGGGTGAGTTTGACAGGATACGCAGCTGTAACATCTGATCTTCAAACTTCATACTCCGGTTGAATCTTGATATTTAGCCAAGACAGCTTGGCAAGCAGCCTCAACTTGAAGGAGCATGACTATGAGCAACAGAGTCATGTGTTCGTTCACGTATGCTTATATATCTTCACACTATCTCAGCACTCTACCTTGATCAGCAATAATATTTTTGGTTCAAATCATCAGACCATCATTTTGAGCAGAAATCATGCAAGATTCTCCACCGCCAAGAAACTGGGCAGCTCAATTGTCAAGGTAAGTGTGTACATCCCAAGATCATCTTTATAGCATGCCTTTTGTGATCAATCAAGTACAGTTAGACAAAGTTTGTGATAGTGGATCAAGCTGCATAATCCACATGCCCCTTAGTTCATGACTGGGTTTATCAAAAGGGCTTCATCAATGCACATTGATATGCCATGCATATCAAAGGGCGGGACCCATTGATACACTGGATGCCTCCACCTTGGGTGTGCTGATTGATAAGCTTAGGTGACTGAAGATTATGTTGGACCAATGAGGCATCCCAGACAATGATAACCCAAATCTGGGCACAGTCATCACTTGGTTAGGGCTTGTTGGATAGAGTGCTAGAGCCCCAAGATGCAAAGTTTTCAAAGTAGACAGTTAGAGGTTGGAACATACTACACATTCATGCTCACAGCCTGCCATAGCAAAAAAAACATGCAGTTCTGATTCCTCAAGCAGTGTGAGATGGGTTCAAGTTCACAAATGGGATCCATTGTTGAGGATCATATTAATGAGACCACTACTCTCACAATCCTTGTAGATATGATAATCCAAGGTCATCTTGGGATTGCTGTGCAAGAAAGATGTCATCCAAGAGCATTCAAAGGTTTCTTTGAGTCTCAAGATCCTTTGGATTGATTGCTTGGGCTCTACCACCCAATGATTGATTCATTCAGGGAAACTTGTGCAAGAAATGTAACAACTTCTACTTTCTTCTTATTTATGATGTGTCAAGTTTTTTGATGAGTGTCTATCAAATTTGAGACAAAGCTTCAATATTCAGAACCTGTGTATAGTCTCATCTCTCCAACATCCAAGGTTAAGAAGTGACCTGTAAACGGATTAAAGCTTAAACCACAGGACCTGCTTGTCAAAAAACTTTGGACTCAAGTTACCCAGCTCAAAGGCATTTCTTTGACACACATTTTCCTCTGATTTATTGTCCTACATGATAAGTGGAAAAGTTTGATTGGTCAAATAACTTTTATTATTCAAGTTTTCTTTTCAACCTGCCAGAAATGATGACTCAAAAATCATGCTTTGGAAGCTTGCACTGCATTCTTATCACAGCATCTATTTCTAAGACAGATTGATCCGTTGAAGGGTATACAGAGAGTAGATTCCTTGGCTATTCTTCATTTCTATTGGGAGAATATGATCAAAGGTTTTATATCTTCATGTCAAATCTTGATACTTGGCTGAATGTACAATTGTATAGGTGGGAAAGTTTTTCAAAGTGACCAGAAATTTGATAACCTATGGGTTTCCTTGTGATATCAGTGTTTGATCTCTCACTATATATTTGTCTTGACAAAAATCAAATCCAAGCATACTGCTTGTATTTGGAGGACCACTTTGTGGGCTGATGGATTGGTTTTCATGCTGGGAGCGCCTCTGAGAGTCTCCTTGTTCAGACATGGAATCTGTAGTAGTTCAGTTATCCTGATGTGTGATCAAGTGTGCGGCCCGCACCAGGGACTTGCTACTTGGTATCCTGGGACCCCACTTGGGGCAAAGCCTTGGATATCTGGTGTTGTGTACTCAATTGTATTCTTGGGAATCTGATATTGTGACCAGGGTGGTTTGATGGAAGTCAGAACTCCAAGTGAGAATTGATCCAGAAACATGCAAGAACTGGTGTTACCCTCTGTCTTTTTGATTGGCTACGTGTAGCCAACCACAATGACAGAAGGTAAGACCCATGGGAAAAAAGGGGGATACATAGCCTATGGAGAGTGGCTCCCGGCACAAAGTGCTCTGGGGCACAAAACTGACAGCATTTTTTACATTGTGTGTCCTCCTAGTTTTCAAACTTATGTACAAACAAAGTCTCTTGTTTTGTACTTCGAGAGGTATGATGGGATGAGTGAATTGAGTCGCGTTGAAAATTTTTATGTTTTGTTTACT
>KZ136607.1:0-10896 GCA_002157035.1 Melampsora medusae f. sp. deltoidis
AAGAGTCATCAAAAAATAGACCCAGGCTAACACTGATGATGAATCCCAAGACGCAAACGAGGATAATTATCACCGATTCACGAACGCTGAGCTCCGGAGGAGTCTTCATCGTTGACCGGGAGGCGGCTGGTACGCCAAATTTTGCAAGTAGGAAAGACTATAGTGAGAGATACTTGGTGATAAAATCCCTAGACTGTGTGAAATGAACGTATGATAGTTTAGGACAAGAGATGATTAGAAAATATTTGATCTGTGCAAGTGGGTGATAGGGCGCGTGAGCAAACTTTGACGATTGATCAAGCCTCTTGATAAGAGAGGAAGCCATTGAATGAGGCATCTGGAGACTCCCTTCAAACGTCTTAGTTTTCTGTTTTCAATGAGGTAGGAGTTTGAGCAAAGGATGGCTGCGCTGAGACTTCCACTGCGGCCTACCTCTCGCTGTCACGCATTGCTATCGAGTTCGCATTCGCAATATCCAAGAATCAGTATCCTTTTCATCCTCGCTAGTCCGTTTCTGTCATTCGCTCACGGTGTTGGAGTAAACATGAGCTCCCTTTATACACACTGAGACGATGATACAACCCTTGGTAGGTCCTGCGGATATTTCCTCTTGGTTTATGAAGACAATTCCTTCCCTTTGTTCTTCGCTCACACTGGTGGCAGTGTTGTTGCCAAGGTCATTGTTGACAGCATTTCTTAAACGCCATAGTCTGAGGGGATGTTACATCTAGAACTGGCGTTTGCTGGTTCACATCCTTTGATTCTTCGTCTCTTCACAGCCATGAAGCCTTCGCCTTGTCTCAACCAAGACTCTACTCGTCAGTCTAGAATAACAAGAGCCGAAGGGTTGGAAGCAAAAACTGACATTAAGGCTGGTGTACTCGAGCTGGAACCAATGGAACGGCCGATAGCAACTCTGCAATTACTCAACTTTTCAACTCACGAATTCATCATCTTGATCATCGAGAGCTCTTAACACCAGAAAAAGCCCGATGTCTGTAGTTTCAAGCAGACTGTTATCGGGCCGGGTTTTCTGCACGCCGGATCAGGGTCGGGCAAATACAGTCCTCCATCCTCATCAGCTTTCAACTTATGCCAACCAGAACATTGGACTCACCGAGTTCATCAACAACTTAATATCGTACTTTCGCGTTTATGGATGTGAACCCCTCCGGAGAGCTCAGTGTGCGCCACCTAGAGGATTCAACTCCACTCAATCCTGCCTCTAAAGAAACCGATGACTTGATTGCGACGGGTCCCATAGAAGGTTCAGGTCCAGCAACAGCGGCTCCCGCAGAAAGGCACGAGTCGGCTCTGCTTCCAACTCAAGATTTCGGCGCCCAGACTGTGGAAGCGCCTGAACTTGATGCACTCTTGGCCATCGATCTTCGGATAAGGCTTTTGGAAACCATTATTGCAGGCTCTGTATCATCATCGGATGCATTCCAAGCTCGAATCGGTGGTCCTGATCGTCAAAAGTTTGGTACACGCGCCGAAACAGTTGTGAAGAAGCTGAATGATGTACTGCATGCCAAGCACAACGACGTTGTTCGTCGATTTGTTCAGAGTTGTGAGTGCAACATGATTTCTCCTCGATCGTTGTTCTGGATATTGTATGAACTGATGCTGGGTGCGCCTCATTGAGACGATCTGAATGAACCACTTCTGCACATCCCCAATCCTATTCATCAGCAAGCGCAGTCGATTTTGGAAAAAGATCAACAATTGACGGCTAATCAAAAGCTCAGTCTTGTTTTCGAGAGCGAGATGGAACTCACGACTCTGGAAAAGGATTTAAGAGAAATCGATTTGCTGAACAGTCGAGGTTTTCTAGATTCGGGCAAGCTTACAGGTATTGATCTTTCGATCGCATCAACTGCTCTGCTCGCCGGCCCTCTGATCACCACGCTGTGACGCTGACCCTACGTGCACTTGATCTCAATTCAGATGGTGCTCCCATGAAGGACGACTTGAAGAGACTGACGGGAGAGGTGAAACTTCAAATCGAGCGCATCACGTCCATGGAAAGCAGAGTCACCTCTATCATGTCCCACTACGATTCTTATGTGAGTTGTTAGACACCTTTCATTGCTTCAAGTGCGGGCTAAACAGGAAAGCGCTGAAAACCACTGATGGGATCTAATGAGATCTTCCCTACGGACTTTCACCGTCAGGTCAATACGCTTTCCGAACTCTTTATCTCTTGGGATGGCATCCTCACCACAGTAGAGGATGAGATCATTCAATTGGAAAGAAGTAAGACTCTTGAGCAATCTTGAGATCCCGATGCCCCCTCCGATTATTTGCTCAGACTCTATCATGAAGCAAAGCGCTTGGGCTTCAGGGGCGGCTACGTCGATTTTATTGAGCAATAACTTTAGCATTCATGCCCCCCTAAAGTCTGGTCATTGTGAGCAGTCCTCGGAGGGCAAAGGACGGATTGCTTGTCTGCTCCTTATTCCATTCCCACCGACTGTGATTGTCTCCAAATGTGTCCGAATGCGCAACCTGCTGTATGGCCCGCCCTATAAGCAAACGTGGCTTCTCCTGTCAACTGCTCCTCAAGTCTCCGTTCTGATGAAGCAATGCGGAGAGATGACCCAGGTGAGCACCTGTAAGTCTCCGGAATGTATGACATTGACAACTACGGTTTGCCCCTATGAACCCTTCTGTGGATGTTCCTGCTGGCTCTCGCTACGAGCCGGTGTCTCCACCCAAATGTGTACCATGGACGTCCGCGACAACACCCGCTGAATGGTTGATTCAGCAGTCCGATAAACATCTGCCAAGGATTGAGTGGCCTATGTAGCCAGCTACTTTTAACTCGCACTCAAGGCTATAACAGAATGCTGGGGCCATCTCAATCTTCGATCTGATATCTCATTCCTCGATGTGATGACTGACTTTCCAACCCAGACGTCAGTATGAGCATTGGAAGTCGAGTCTCGAGGAATCGCCTTTCCTCAAGACTCTCTCAATGATCAAAAGCCTAAATGGCGCGCATGGCCTCACAGAATTTTCGCAGAAGATGGCTGACTCGAGCTATCATGGCATTATTCCTGACTAATGAATGGTCTGAGCCCGGCGGCGTGGCCATTGAGGCCTCTCGGTGAAGATTGCATAAGCTTCTCAGCATGGGCTCGCATTGCCAGAATGCCGTAGATTCTGTCTGAGTTCTTTGATTATAATTCCTACACCCAGCCAGCATTTAACCTCGTATCAAGTGACCCACGGAACCGATAAGCATGCAGGATGGATGTCACCGATTCATTAAACTCAGGTTGGCTACAGTCATGAGGTCGGGTCCTGAATGTGCCTGGAAACAACGGTTTTCATCCAGCTGCTCAATGAAAGGAGAGAGTTGAGCTCCTGTTATGTTGACATGAGTCATTGGAAAGAACATGAGACCTTTAAAAAAACACTTCGATAATGCTCAACTCAAGTTCGATCTAATTCTTCATCTCATGCTGTTGTTTTTTTAATTTTGGCCGACCTGCTTTCTTCATTTTAGTGTCGTTGTGTCTTCCGTTCTCTCTGTCATCGTAGGTACACGCCTACAAAAACTTGTCTTCAAAAAAGTTGATAATAGCCCCTCAACTTGCTCTCATTGTCCTTTGCTCCGTCTTCTTCTCCTCAACAAGCACCGCACCAGTCTTTCTATTTTATTTATTTCGCTAACAGTCACTCTCCAGGTTTCTCTGGATACCCTTTCAATCATCTGGTCCTTATTTGATATTCATTCTGTTGAACTGTTTCTCTAACCTGATCGTACAATCTCGTGAATCTACCATTCTTTTGGCTCGACTTCTTATATTGTTTGCTCCATCCCGAATATTATCTATCAAGATATTCCACTATTCCGATGATGACGGCGTCTAACTCTACCTCTCAACTCGAATCCGAGCCCGGTGTCTTCCCCATGGACACCATGGCCAATTCCATACTTTCTGTTTCGGAGACTGTGACTTCGCCCGCATCGAGCGAAGAACATCATGATTCGACTACTCATCATGCCTCTAATCGCCACACCCGATTAGACTCTATTCATCTAAGCAGCGATGCTAGCGGCGAAACCTCCATGGCTTCTCATGCTGCCGATTTTTCTACTCATTCTTTCATCGATTCAGGTGAAGGTGCTACCGAGCTCAGAAATGCTCGCAACCCTCCCTGGAGTCACGGCGTCACTGGAACGCCCATTCTGCACCGGGGGCTCACTGAGCACACTGACACATTGGATTTCTTGGACGGTCGAACCGGAGAGATTCCCTCACACGAAGAAATTTGTGCGCTCCTTGAGTGTTCCATATTCTATCTCCTTTCAGAGATACTCTTATCTTGGATCTAGCCCACAGACCCTTTGTACTGATGTTCCATCGCTTTGAATAATAGCTTCTCCTCATCTTTCGGCCACCGACAGTCAGAACCTTGTCCAAGATCAAGTTTTGACGCCACGTCCTTCCGTGAAACATGCACAAGACAGTCCTTCCTCTTCGCGTCAGATTGCCTTCCAGGTCCTTGCGGCGAAGTCCACTCCTAACCGTATACAACCAAGTTCCAGCCCCTTGTATGTGTCCTCTTCTTCTCCTCACCCGCCGTCTCCATTCGATAGCCACCATGCGAAGCGATCTCCTACGAGCCTACGACCAACTATCGTCCATCTCAACTCGCCTATTGCCCATGTCAATTCACTCTCGGTTAGAGGTACGACAACCAGGCCTCAAAACGGAACTTTCACTGCTCATGTGTCTGCGCCGGCTCCATCGAACAATCTTCAGCCATCCAACGGAGCTTGGCGCGAANAGACTCCTTTCCAACCTCTTGTTGCGCAGGCCCCAAGCACCCGCGTCGTCAGTAACGGAAGTGCTGCTGGGTCTGGGGCGTCCGGCGAAGTTAGTAGTGAAGAAGAAGAAGCTTGGCCCATGCCGCAGACTCCTTTCATATCGAGTGAAAACTGGCCTCAAGGCAAGGCTGCGAACGGAAAGAGCTCAGTCGCCCCCGTCTCTCTCGCTCCTGTTGACCACAGCGCGAGGAGGGTTGATTCACGCGATACGCCCGCCACCCATACTCCGCTACTTCCATCCAAACTCTCCCCTTCAATTGGTAATACACCTCATGGTAGAATCCAAGTTTCTGGAGGTGGTCGTGCTCCTCCACGTGGTTTGATTAGTCATAANGGTGCCAAGGAAGGTCAGAGACGAGTTGGACGTTGCAAGATGTATAACTGCGACAAAGGTGTCGGTTTCTTAATTGATGATGACTTGGAGGAAGTCCCATACGATGGTGAGTATCATTTGCACGCCGAACTGCTTCCATATCTTTCATGCCCTAACCATCGCCTTTTTTTGCCAGTCAAAATTCACTGGACCGATCTTTACTCTGACCAGGAGTTCAAGTCACTAGCCAAGGGAGAAGTAGTCGAATACACTCTCAACCTGACCTCCAACGGATATTCTGCTTCTTACGTCACTGGTCCCGGAGGACGACCCGTCATGGGCGCGGAGTTCACCATTGTTCAAGCTAGGTATGTCTTCGACTTCTTTCTGTCTAGCTCCCCACAAGATGATCGAGGACTCACTCACTCATCCATACCTGTGCTTATTTTCTTGCTCAGTCGTCAGACCAGCTACAAGTTGTTCAAAGCAGGTGCTCTTCCTGTCAAAACTTATCGTTCTAAGTGGGAGGGTGTACCTTGTGAGTAGAGCTCACATTTTGCAACTTATCGTGTGACAAAGATTCATCACAGACCGTACTTACTTGATTTTCGATCATGCAGCTCCTGCTGGGTTCCTTGAGAGTCCCGAAACACCTCTGGGAGGATCTGCACACCGAGCACTTCGATCTCCACTGACCCCAGGCAGTGCGGCAGTTGGCGGCTTAGCGACCCCAGCTTCTGGTATTTANAAGCCAATGAAGGTCAAACTTCCCGGTGCAAGTGAAGTTGGCGTGGCCAGCTTACCACAAGTGACTTCAAAGCCTCCGGGTACAATCTCCACCCCTAATCTGGTTCAGCCTTCCTCACGCCAGAATCAATCAGTTCATGCCAACCACGTCGCTCCGACTGATCAAAGCCTCGCTTGGAATTACCCCTCGCCTCAAACTTTCCTTTCTGGTTTCAACAGTGCTTATCGTCCATTGCTTCCAGCTCTTGTCCGCAATAATCCTGCAACACCAAACCAGCCTCTTGCTCAATATGAAGCTATGTTGTTGGGAAGTTATGCCACCCAACCGATCACTTCACCTTCTGCGCATTTTTCTACGAATGGTATGCAGCCCGCCGCGTCCACAATTCCATTCAACATGCACGCTCTCTTGGCGGAAAGACATCTATTACTCCAACAGCAAGCTGCTTTAATGGCGCTGTATCAGAAGAGTGCTTCCCAGAGCTTGGGACTCACCCAAGCGGCCCCTCTTTCCCATGGACAGGTCTCCTCACTTCTTCCGCCAATTTCGCTACCTACTAGTAATACCCCCGCCCCAGACCAAGTCCGGNCGGACCGAAGCAAGTAGCTGGAGATCTGCACCGACTTTGAGACCCAACGCACAAGCATTTTCGCCCGCTCTTGAATCCAAGGCTGCCAACCCCGCGCAAGTCGAGCCAGTAGCAGAGGAGCCGCGTACCGAGTCCCTTGTATATCAGCCCCCTGGTCGTCGAACAGTTTCTGACCCCAAACCAAACTCGCTATTAGTTCATAAACGAAACTTGATTGGTAACAAGTCTACGGAACTTCCAGCTGCTCCTCGAGGATACAAGCGTGTCACATTTGCCGAAGAACCTGCGAGAGCTCGAAGAGTTGTTTCATACGGCGAGACAGACGATGATGAAGATAGGGTGGCTCAAAGGGTTACGAGCGTAGATATTGCAATGGAACGTCTTCGTGAGGCTGGTGCACCGAGACGCTTGTCGGTGCTCTCGAATAATCATCCAAATTTGTTGGGCGAGGATGCTGCATGGATGATTGTAAGTGCCCCACATCTTGGCACTCAAACACACTATATCCCCTTGACTTTTGCTAATCGTGATCTTTCCTCTAATCTGTGTTTCTTTATTTTCTAGCCTGCGAATTGATTTCATCATCATCTTTCTTCTTCGATACGTCTTCAATAAGTTTGGACTATGAATTCCATTCTTAAAAGTTAGTTTTGTTAATATGGGTACACAGATCACAAAGAAAAAAAACATCCAAAAAAATCTGCTCACATTCACTCATATAGGTTTTTTCTATCAATTTGATACATTCATTTTGTGGCTCGTTTTCTTGACACTTTTTCTTTTTTCTTTTTATTCTCTCTCTGCAATTATTTCCATCTTACCTCGTATTGATAGCTGTCATCATTTGTACCATCACTTTTGTTGTTTTAGTATTATGCAACCAGGGTTCTCCTGCCTTCTTTCTCTTTGTATCGGATCTTGTATTTGGTATGGTTTTCGGATGGGAGTCTCAGTTAGTGTTTTGACGCAATGATTGATTTCTGAGTTCTTGTGGCTATTGGTCCTGCGACTTTGGATTGGTGAAGAGAGTGTTCATCAGGAATCATCTATTGCAGACTTGCTAGTTAAGATTGAGCCTGAATTGTTTGGGCACATGTGTCTGCTCCCGAAACCTTAGTTGGAGGGGATGTATTCATGCCTTGCATATCATATCACTTCTGGACACCCAGTGTGCGCTCAGCTGGGTCAATCGACATGGATCCATGAATGTCATCTCTATGTCTTCTTTTGGCTCAGTGGTTCGACAGCACGGCAGTAGGCGGTGGATTCCCTTCGCACATCTCCGTTTTGGATCTTTGCAGTTGAATCATCGGTGGCATGCTATAAATACATACCTGCATGCTCGAAATCGAAGTGATCGTTTCAAACCTTTCACATAAATACATACAACATGGACTGCATTCTGTTCAGCTGTCAACATGGTAGGCACAGAATCCTACCTGTGAAAGTGTAGGATCCCGTCATTGACAGTGGTGTGTAAGCTGTGGTGAACAGATGCGCGACTCAATCACAGGGGTTCACATATTTGCTTTTACCGCACCTATCACAAGCTCAACTCTCGTTGACTTCTCACTGCAGCACCAGTTCACCAATCACCAACAGCTACCTTCTCCTCGATCGATCACAGAAAGGAGAAAGATGTCTAAAGCCGCCCAACCCGAATTAAAAAAGGTAATCCAAAACTCTTGACGCACTTAGGGATCGTTTTGCCACAGCGGGCTGATGTTTCGATCCTCTTGTGGCCTTTTCTACCCATTTCCTGGCAACGGCGCGTCTATTTGATCTCATGAATGTGTCTCCAGTACATGGACAAGCGCTTGTTCCTCAACCTTCAAGGAAATAGAAAGCTCTCAGGTGTTTTGCGTGGATTTGATATCTTCCTCAACCTAGTCTTGGACGAAGCTCAAGAAGAGAATTTGGAGGGGGGTGAAAAGCGAAAAATGGGCCTTGTCGTAAGCGTTGCTCGTGAAGCGATTTCTGTGGAGCTCGATCTGATCATTAAATCGGGTTTTTTATCTCCCCATCTTCATCTCTATCTACAATCCTAAGGTCATCCGGGGAAATTCAGTGTCGTCGATCGAGACTCTGGAGGCAGTGCGGTAACCGAGAAATAGAATGCATTAGATGAACGGTTCAATCAGAAGAAAATTTCGTCGGGGCTTGATTTCGGAATCAAACTAAACATCGCTTTTTATAAAAGTGAATCTCTGGAGACCCAGTCCTTTCAATCCATGTTCCTTCCTTCAAAATAGGACTGCCTTGAGGATCCAAAAATCAGAGAGACAGGCTCCACCATATCCAAAGATTGTTTTGTAAAATTGTGGCTTGATATATGATTGCAAATAAAACCGACCTTATGGCTCAGACTGGACTCGTGACGACGCCCTGGAGTACCTTTCAGACGACTCATGTAGCACAGACTGTGGAATCTTTTTGAATCATGGTCGATAATCTCGTCAGGGGAAGCAGGACACTCGTTGATTTGCGCCGTTGACTCAAATCATCGCATTTCACCAGGTGCTAAGCTTGCTTCTATAAACGACCTGGCGTGTAAAGCTTTACAGGGCTCATGGGTAGGGGAAAAAGATTAGATACCAAAATATGTGGAGCTTACATGATCAAACAAGCTCACTCTGGCCCACTACATGTAAAGACTGATGACCCAGACCAGCGATATGGATACCCATCATTACAAAAGAGGGTACCACTCAATATGACATGCAGACTGTCAACACCCAATTGGGGTACGAAAGATTGACTAGGCATTTTGTGCCTACCCCCTCTCCTGCATCAAGACGTTCTGAATGACATGTGGGATGATGAAGTGGTGCTAATGTGAGAGGGAGGTTTTGACTGAAAAAGGTGTACAGCAAAAGGAGAACCTGGGTTTGGTCTCATTTGATATTCTCAGAATTGTGATAAAGCTACTGGTTGCGACTTCCATCAAGCTTGGGATACAAAGATCATGCAGCCAGAAGGCAAATGAGTTGTAGGAATAAAAATCGAGACCACTTTGAGCATGTGGAAGAAGTGGAGATCAGGAAGTCAAATTTCCCTAGACATGTTTCACCATCTATGCATGACAAGTCAATGATGATAGAAAGAAGCTCATGAGGAAGACTTCTGACCTTCCAGCTAGCTCTGCTCCCTGCAATTAGGAAACACTTACTCCATCAGCAATGGTACCCAAAAGGATAATACAAGGAGAAATGGAAGGTACAAATATATGCAAGGCAGTCAAATAAATTCTCTCCAAAGAACATGAACAGGTACACTTGGTATGTACCCTAGAGACAAATTGAAAAATCTCTCTGCTCTACACGTTGTACCTGCAGTGCTCAACCAGAATTTCTCTTGTTACTCAACTTGTGGGGTGGGATTGCATGCAAAGATAAAGACACAATCATATGGAAAGCCTTGACTAAGAACCTGTGTGATGGAAAACACAAACTTTGATTCGATCTCTGATCAAAGTCCTGATTCAGTTTTTGGCATATGAGACCTTTCACAGTCTTTTGCCATGCATGGCTCTCAAAGGTCTTGGGTTTCAGGTTGTGCTTGTGTATGAATTTTCTGAGGCACACCTTGACTCACTCTCTTGAGACCCTATCCACGACTCATATCCACCATAAAAGCCAAATTTTGGGGGGCAAAGAGTGCCCCTAAGACAGCCAAGTTCCACTGCCTATAAAGTTGAGAAACTGCTCCATGCCCATCTTCATTGCAGCACACAAACCTCGGATTCTGGGATTCTTTTTGTGATACCAGTGCTATACCCACAGCCCAGGTGAAGTGTCTTCATATGTAACAACCATACTCCAAGTCAAAACATGGAATCTTGGATCTCACATCCCTCATGAAACATAAACTGAATATCTCTCTTCCTACTCATTTTTAATTCAACTTTGCTTCACTTTTTAGCCATCAAAATCAAGGCTACCCCAGTGGTCAACTGCTAACCCTGAAAGGAAATGAACTGTAAATCCCTTCACTGCCAACAAAGTTACCTTGAATGTGAACATCTGTTGTATCTTTTGTAGAACTCTTTCAGTTCAAGCTGAAAGCTGGGCTGAGAAGGGGAAGAATGAAATAAAAAAAAATCAAAAACAAACAAAATGAAATGAAATAAATCTTGAATGATGAATGAGCGGTACCTTATGAATAAAATTAAATTCAAGCCCTTTAAGACTTTGGACTAGTCAAAACCAGGCTAAAAGAGGACAGTAACTTCAAAAATAGCAAACTGAAGGCGCACTCAGGCACTGAATAAATCGGTGAGGGGAATTTTGATCTCCAAGGTTTACAGTACATATGTAGTGTAAAACAGGAGTAGTGTAAAATTCAATCTGTTGTGTGACCAATGGAATTTTATTACAGCTATTCTAGAAATTCGTGTCATGGTGCCT
>KZ136633.1:0-10240 GCA_002157035.1 Melampsora medusae f. sp. deltoidis
CGTACGACATGATCCTGGGTTCACCGTTCCTATCAAAATTTAAATTAGATATTTCACTCCACAGGCGTTGTATATTGCATACCCCAAGTGGAAAAATTATTTATGAAAAAGAAATGCAGTCTGAAATGAATCGGTTATTATGTGCTATTGAAAATCTTGACGAGATTTGTAAGGTGCAAGACTTGAATGATCGTGAAACGAAAGTCTTAAAAGAATTTGAGGATCTTTTCCCGGCAGAACTTCCTCCAGTGGAGGAAGAAGACGCGCCGGATGAAACATTCCCGGAAAGTTTACCGGATGTGAATAGACGTGTGAGGCATAAGATCATCTTAACGGATCCTAATGTCACTATCAACGAAAAACAGTTTGGATATCCGCGAAAATATTTGGATTCTTGGCACAAACTGCTCAGCCAACATGTTAAGGCTGGACGACTGCGACGATCTCAGAGCCAGTATGGTTCTCCGTCGATGATAATCCCCAAAAAGGATCCTGCTGAATTGCCACGGTGGGTGTGTGACTACCGGCGGCTTAACAAGTACACTGTTAAGGACAGGTCTCCACTCCCGAACGTGGATGAAGCGGTGCGGTTGGTAGCAACAGGAAAGGTGTGGTCCGTAGTGGATCAGACCAATTCTTTCTTCCAGGATCGTATGCGGGAGGAAGACATCCCGCTAACGGCGGNTGAAAACCCCTTGGGGTCTATATGAATGGACTGTGATGCCGATGGGACTTACAAATGGTCCGGCAACACATCAAGCAAGAAATGAAGAAATTCTGGGCGAGTTAGTAGGAAAAATATGTGTTGTGTACATCGATGATATTGTGATTTTTTCACAGACAGTTGAGGAACATGAGGATCATCTACGACAGGTTTTGGAGCGGCTACGTGCGGCTAAACTTTACTGCTCCATCAAAAAGAGCAAACTCTTCAGACGGGAAATCAAGTTCCTAGGTCATCAAATCAGTGAAGCGGGCATCTGCCCTGACGACGAAAAAGTGAAAAAAATCTCCAAATGGTCATCTCCAACCAACTCAAAACAGCTACTGAAATTCTTAGGAACCGTCCAATGGATGAAAAAGTTCATTGATGGCTTGTCACATTATGTAGGTACTTTGACACCATTGACAAGCACATCTTTGAAGGGCAAACCCTTTCAATGGGGCAAAGCAGAAGAAACGGCCTTTAACAACATCAAAAGATTAATCACAGCCTTGCCAGTTCTGCGTAACCTTGATTATGACTCAAAGGAACCCCTTTGGTTTTTTACGGATGCAAGCGGTAATGGTTTAGGCGCTGCACTGTGCCAGGGTCTTGAATGGGAGACTGCGTCACCTATAGCATATGAAAGTCGAACAATGAACCCTGCGGAAAAAAACTATCCGGTTCACGAGCAGGAACTCCTGGCCGTTATCAACGCTCTCAATAAGTGGCGATTGCTCCTCTTAGGTATGCGTGTGAATGTGATGTCTGATCATCATTCCTTGACAACTCTCCTCACACAACGGAATCTCAGCCGGCGACAAGCACGTTGCTTAGAGACTCTTTCTCAATTTGACTTAGATTTCAAATACCTGAAAGGGCAGGACAATTCAGTTGCGGATGCCCTTTCCCGACGAGAGGATATAGCTGCTTATGAAGTGCATGCAAGATTGAGCGAGGGCGAGCTGAAATGTATTCGGGAAGGGTACAATGAAGACGCTTTCTGTAAGAAACTTCGTAAAGTCTTGCCGTTACGAGAGGACTGTCTCATGAAGGACGATCTCATGTACCTGGATGGCAGATTGGTAATTCCGCTTTGTGGGAGTTTGCGTCGGGATTTCATTGATCAAGCGCACACTGCTTTAGGTCATCTGGGTGTTTTGAAAACGTTAGCGCGGTTAAGGAGTACTTTTTTTTGGCCAAGCATGACAAAAGATGTCGAGGGACAACTGCGTTCGTGCGATTCTTGTCAACGCAACAAGGCGCGGACATCATCAACGACCGGAAGGCTGCAGAGCACCACAGTACCCAGTCAACCAATGAAGTCAATAGCCATTGATTTCATTGGGCCTTTCCCAAAAGTTTCGGGATACGACATGATTCTTTCATGTACATGTCGACTAACAGGCTTCGTGCGGTTGATCCTGGCTTCACAACGGGATACAGCGGAGCGGTCGGCGAGCAGACTTTTTGCCGCTTGGTCCTCAATATTTGGTCTGCCGGAATCAATCATCGGAGACCGGGATAAAGCCTGGACTTCCAAATTCTGGCAACGCTTGCACGAGTTGCTAGGAGTACGTGTCCAACTCTCAACGTCTTACCATCCGCAAGCCGACGGTCGAAGCAAACGATCCAACAAAACCATGGGCCAAATTTTGCGACATTTTGCTGGTGAGAAACACGGGAAATGGCAACAATCCTTACCTCTGGCGGAGTTTGCTATCAACTCTGCGGTCAATGCATCTACTGGTGTCTCGCCGTTCCACTTTGTCTACGGACGAATTCCGCGACTGTTTCCAATTCAACCTCCATCAGAAGAAGACCACGACGACGTGAAGCATTGGATCGAGCGCAGGGAGTCTGAGTGGGCTGCGTGGAGAGACCGTCTGTGGGGAAATCGGGTAGAGCAAGCCTTGCACTATAATCGACGGCGTCGAGAAGGTACACCTTTTGTTGTAGGTGACTGGGTAATGATTGACAGTAGCGATCGACAGCACGTTGTTGGAGGCAAGGGACGTCCAACAAAGAAACTTCGGGCGCGCTACGATGGACCTTATGAAGTTCAGGAGGTGCTCAACGGTGGTCGTGATTTCCGCTTACTCCTACAACCTGAGGACTCAACGCATCCGATATTCCACATTTCTAAGCTGAAGCTCTACCATGGGAAAGGCGAGGACGCAGCGGAAACCACTATTGCGACCGTCAAAACGGTCTAGTCAGTTCGTAAAACAACCCCATCCGGTCCTGGACAGGAGCCCTTGGGGCAAGCTACAAAACGTGACGAGGGGGTGTGTATCAAATCTGATACTTTAGCACCCCCGCAATGTGAGTGTGATCTTTCTTTTCAGTCTTGTAATAAAACCGCAGTTGGCAAGCGTGATTCTTTCCACAATAACAGAGTCCTAGGCGAAAACGACGGCTTACATAGAAGGACGGCGGGATGCGGTCATACTTGCAGTCAAGAGGGTGACTTTGTCACGGCCGAACATAACCTCATTGGACCAGGACTTGGATGCCTTTGAGGCAAGCTAGGACGTTTGACAAGGGGGTGTGCATTATTATGCGCTAGCACCCCCGCAAGTGAGTTTGCTACTTCTTTTTTTTTAAAAAAATTTTCAAGAGGAACAGCTGGCAAGCAGAATTCTCTCCTAAATAACAGTTTCGACGATGGACAATGCCTTTCAACACCGTTGGCGTTTTGTTTGAAGAACTTCAAGACAAAAAAAATGACTCATTTAATTCACATCAAGATACAAGGTTCATCTTAATTCACATCAAGACGCAAGATCCTTTTAATTCACATCAAGATACACAATTTATTCAATTCACTTCACGACAACTAGAATAACAATCACGATTTTTGTTTCTTTTTCTTTTCTCTCGGTTGCTTTAAGTTTCTTTTTTTCAATTTTACTTAATAATAATTTCAGATTTCATGGGACGAGTCATGGTCATTTTTTAAGGGCGAGTTATGCCATTTTTTTTCTTTTTGTGTGCTTTGTTTCACCTTTAATTTTAGGATTGATAAGGAGTGGGATTTTTTTTAGAAAGGGGGGGTGTAAGGAGTACACATGTAGACAGGTACTTATGGGATTTGTAGTATGGGATTAGACGAGTCATACGTTATGTTTCTTTCCAACGCCCGGCTCTGGAAGATCCTTCCTCCTCAGAGAGCCAACCTGGGATTTTCTGGAGCTAGGTGAGTTTCCTTTTTCATTTTTGTAGTTTCTCTTGTTCTCTTACTTGTAGTCGTGTTGCTGACTCCTCAGAGAGCCAACCTGGGATTTTCTGGAGCTAGTTTGTAATTGATATAGCGAAGTTCCAAGTTATTTTCCCGATCGTGCTCTCTCGAGAAGTCGTGCCGGAACCTTTTCCGGACTCCAGTGAAGGTTCTCACGGAACCTTACAAGGATGAGGAGAGGTAGATCTAGTGTCAACGAATGGAATCGCTGTATTGGTATCAGATTCTTCCTCCCCGAGTGGCGCTCTGTACGTAGGTGACGTGGTGGCTGATGTTGATCACGATTGTATAGTTCAAGCATGGTGAGTTCAAGATACGGTTTCAGTTTCAGTTGGGGTTGGGATTGGGTTCGGTTCAAAATCAGTTTATAAGGTTTAAGTTTCAACTATCAGTTCTTGAAGTTCCTCAATAATCTATTTTTAAATCCGACCAAATCCAAGAGTTTGTTTTCAATTTCGAGTCAATTTGATTTGTTCTTCTTTCTAATGATTCAGTCGTCCTTCAAATCCCGCCTATAGATCCGACAACATGTTATGGACCTCTCTGATCCATTCGCGTGTAGATTACGCATGCGCAGTATGGCACGACTTCGGGAAAATGACCGGGCCAGCCAGCAAACTCCAGCGAATTGATAATATGGCCTATTGGTTTGCCTTAGGAGTTTTTTGAACACACCCAAACCCCTTCCTCCGCCATGACACCTGCTCAGCTCCGGCTCATTCAAGACTGGACGCCAAGACCGACAATGCTATTCTCCGCCTTCTAGAGCTCCCAGACTCAAACCCAGCCGCCAAACTGGTCAAAGCCGGCTTCAAACGAAATCGAAAAACCCACTGCTCGTCCATACACAAGGCGTTGGCTCACCCCAGAGGCATATGCCAATCAATAACGTCTCTCCCTGAATGCCTAGACCCTTTAGAAGCAGGCAAACCGGCCGATCCAGCCATCGAAGGGGTGATCCACCCAACCAAAGAAGAAGCCACTAACTTTGTCAACTTCAACGTCTCCAGCGCGCCTGCTAACACAGTGGCGTCTTTCAGCGACGGCTCACTCGTCCCCGACAAAGGGGCGGGTGCAGCGGCCCTCATCCTCAACTTTAACACACCAGAATCTTCAAGAACTATCAACCTCCGAATAGGGGACGCTAACACCCAGACCCCATACCACGCTGAACTGATCGGCTTAGAACTTGCCATAGCTAACGCGCGATCTTTAGCACCCCAAACCACAAATTATTTTTGGTTCTTCACTGATAGTCAGAAGGCTATCAAAGCAGTCACAGAGCCGCTGAAAGCCGAACCGGGATTGGCAACGTGCCTCAGAATCCGGAACAGCCTTGCCAAACTTCTCAAGTCTTTCACCTGAGCCAAGGTCTCCATAATTTGGAGTCCGGCCAAACAAGGGATCCTAGGAAATGAACTCACTGACCGCGCGGCTAAAGCCGCTACTGTCCTCCCACAGATACTCGATCAACCACCCGACGTCACCGCTGTCACAAAGTTGATTAAAGAGCACCTCAAGTCAAGGACAACAACGCCCCCCCTTGCAGACGAACTCAAAAGACTCATGGGAGTCTTCAACCCCCTGGAGACGTTCTCAGCTTTGTGCAAGCTCAGCCGCCCGGACGCGACATTCGTAGCGCAAATCCGATCAGGACACTGCCCGTTGAATGGATATCTTTTCCGTTTCAAAAAAACTGACTCCCCCAATTGCGAGCTGTGTGCACAGGCCAAAACCGTTGAACACCTTCTGCTAACATGCAGGAAATTTGTAGGCATCCGAAGAACCCTCCAGCGAGCGGCGAACAAAGGGAAAATAACCTTCAACCGCGTCGCTCTCCTAACCAGCCCGTCCATCTACCAAGCAACGGCAGATTTCGGTCAACAATCCTTCCGATTCTATCGGGCAAGAAATGCGAGGTACCAGCCTCCAAGACAACCTCAACAACAACAACAACCAAATCAAACGCCAATACGAAGACACATCCACCAACAACCCCTACCAGCCAGGAGGGGGCGAGCACCACCAGCAGCCCATCCGACGGACCAACCACCACCAGATAGACGATCTGGAGACAGCGATTGCCAAAACTTCTTCCGACTTCCGACACTAACAATTTAGCAACCTCGCCACCCAGGACAACAAGCCAACCTATTCACAGCAAGTTACAACCCAGCAACGTCAACACAAACTCAACACCTCAAGACCCGACCCTCAACTCAACCAATTCGACCAACTCCCGGCACAAATCAATCCGACCCTCTCACCTCAAGAACAACAACCTTTTCAATCAAATCACATTACCTCAAGACACAAACCTCATCACAAAACCCTCTCTTCAAATTCAACCAATCAATTACCTCAATTACCTCAACCGACCTCATCTCAAACAAATCACAATCATTTCCTCTTCATCTATGTTCCTAACTCATTGTGCTCTCTCTTTCTATTTCTTTATTCTCATCTCTCAATTTCTCTCTCTTATCTCTATGTGCTTTGACTGTACTGGGTAAGGAGCCAGGAATGGAGACAGGAGAAAGTGAAGACTTAGACAGAGCAGAGTATCCTCGGTCAACCACCCTCACCGACTAAAAGATGTCTTTTACAGACCAACGGGGACATCACCCCGACGCCTAAGAGTGTTCCGCTTCACACTGGCCATCTGGCGTAGAGGGATTCTGCCGAGTCTCTGTCAACGCTGCCTCCTCGACCCGCTACTGCTTAGCTTCCCCCCGCCGCCGCGAGCGCAATATGTTCTTTTTTCCTTTTCTTTCTTTTCAATTATGCCTACGTCTCTATTTTTCTTTTCTTATGTCCTTCTCACATCGCCCAGAGCCGGGATTACCAGCTATCCCAAAACCAGTTGTCTCTCACCTACCAATCTTGTCGACGGCTTTACTAGCCTGCAGTTTTTGTCCTGTACAGTGTGTTTTTATGCCCTAGGGCCAGGTATTGCACTATAAATATATTCATTTAAAAAAAAAAAAACATGTTATGGACGGGCTCAGGGTTCGGCGGCAGGAATGGAAGGTGTTCTTATGAGGCTTGTATCTATTACTTGAGCTTCCTATGATGATTGTCAGATGAGGAAGGAAAAGGGTACAAGGACGTGTTGTACAACTATTAGATAAACTGTACTCGTGACATGTGTTAGACCTTTCACTCAGTTGAACCTCCTACGGTTCATAACACCTCAAGAATAAATACCCACACTGCCTTTGATTGCCAAACGCCAATACACCGTACTAACTTACAATTTTCAACACTAGATTAAGCTGATTGCTATTGACAGAATAAGATGCTATCAAGTCACTCAGTCACACTTCCATTGTTTATATTTGGTATTACATATGTCTACTTTGTTCAGCTATTGCTGCAATAAAGGATTGATCTGGCAAGTATACACGACAAAAAAAACAATATATACATATCAACCCTGTTTGTCTGTTCAACACGTGGTGAACGGTCAAGGTTCCTATTGCGATTGTAAAATCTGCACCTTGATATTGGCACATGTAATTTCAGTGAGACTCAAAGCATAATTTTAGACCACCTACGATCCACCAACAGGTTCAGGATGAGCTGAAATAAAAGACTTTAGCTCTTGGTTCTTTTTGAAGATTGACGTAAATTTGGACAGCAGCTTCCTGAATCTAGATTTGAGGTTATGGGACCAAAATGATAGCTTTGTTTCCAGTCGGATCTCTTTTCTATTGGAGATCTTTTGCAATTCGATGAGGAGAGGGTAGTCAAGTCCGTTTTCTTTAACGTATGTTCCAATGTACAACTTGAATCTTCCGCGTGCTTCTAGCGCTTGCTCCTTATTTGAAATTGACCTGTAAGATTGAGTTTCAAGGATTAATGCCTCGTCCTGAGCTTTATCAGCTAGTTTTTTGACCATTTTTTTCGTTGCATCCTTCGGTGAATTTGTCAAATCACTTGATCGTGAGTTTCCGACGTCCAGGTATGCGTCAGCTGCGATATCTGTCAACGATTTCTTCATGATTTCTTTTGAAGCCACCTGGGTTGCCTCAGGCTCCTCCACACTTTCTTGGAACGAAACGCGCTTAGGTTGATTGACTGCAGTAAGTTTGTCTCTTTTGATCTCGAAAATCAGTTCAAGATAGGTGTATTTTGTTTGAGAAAATACATCAACTGACCATCTTTGGTAACAGGCTTCATCTCGGATGGAGTTACAGTGTATGCCCATATTGAGTTTCTCATGGAGGATACTTCCTTTTCCAGTGGCTCGACTATCGATTCGCGCAAGAAGTCTTTGGTCTTGACCCCATCCTTCAGTCTATTGGCATAAATACTTCTGTGTTTTTCAAGTTGCGTGTACCTAGTTGTTGAATTTTCACATTGCTTTCACCATCAATGGCTGATTGAAATAAAAGTTGTTCTGTGTAAAGTGCAAAATGCGCTAGAAAAGCGAGCTCGTCTTTTTCTTCTCCTTCCTTTTCTGGACTTTTCATCGCATTACTAAGAGGGTCTATTTCAATGAAGTCTTCATCTGATTTGTATCTGATAAAATCTTCTGTCAACTCAGAGAAAGGCTTGTAATCCCTGTCCAGGCCTTCCAGGATTTGAATTCGATGAAGTTCCTGGGCTTCTTCTGATGATAAGATGGGGAATGATGATGATCTTGAAACTGTTTGTTTAATAAAAGACAATAATGATTTCCATCAGAGGCGTCAGTACCGAAAGGGGGTTTTGAAGCATACTGAGGAATACTCTTACGAGTAGGGTCCGAGTGTAATTTGGACTCCTCCAGCAATGAAGTTTCTTGAGAACAAGAGTCCAGAGTAACCGAAAATGATATGTCTTGATCAGAAATTTGCTTCGAAGGAATGAAATACGGACATCCACTTGATACACAATGACTGATTTGGTCTCTTACCTCTATCAAACCCTGGATTGTCCTGCCCCCGTAATCCTTTCCCCAAGTCCATCGAAAGATCACCAGCTAAAAGTGTTTTGTCATGATTAAGGATCAGGTTCTCATGTATGAATACTGGTTTGAATGTTTTCTTACCTTTGGGGAGATCAGATAAAGATTCTGCGTGACTGTCCTTCGCTAGCCCTCCAATGTTTCTCCCGACGCCAGAGATTGAGTTTCCAAGTTCAAACGCTCTTTTGACTCGTACTTTTTCGAAACGTTTCGGTAGATTCACACCATCTATACGTTTGGCGAAGTGCCATCGCAAGACAAAAAACACGTGAGCTTGTATTCAGTCCCGAGAGGATTCATAGGTAGAATAAATGGAAGGTACCTTGCCAATTTTCACGGAGAATATGGGCGTTCTTCTGAGCCTCGTCCCCTTTGAGTTCTTGTGGGCGAGCGAGTTGCGGTCCCATTGGCGAAAATGAGATATGATTTCCTGAAATCGAAATCTATGAACAAGAACATTAGAAGCTTTTATCAAGGATAATTTGACCTTAAGAATACTAAATCTTACCTCATCAGAAGGTAGGGATGACTCCATATTCTTCCAGAGTTCTGAACCCGATGGAAGGAAGGTATCTGATCTCAAATTTGTCCTGATCCGGTCAGGTTGGATAACTATGCCATTCTCGAAAGTTATGATCCTTGATGCCAAGTGGAGTAGGATGACAATGAGTGAAGCGTAAGTTGATTTTCGTCGCATTTCCTTCTATGGATGTCGTCAGGCCACCTCGAGTGGACGAGCGAATCAACAAACGCGACCTTTGAAGTGTTGAAATTTTGCAAGACTTTCTGGTTCAAAGTCTTTATTGAAACAAACAAGAACGAAACGCAAGATCGGATTTTGATGCAATGGAAAATGACTTATGTTACAGGAATTTGATGGGCATGATGAAGCGATGTTTGTCAGTTTGTAGTTTGCTTGTAGTTGCGAAAAGATCTTTGTCCAAAAAGATGGAAGAGGTATGAATATGCAAATTGAAAGCCGAAGAGTTCACCGAAGCCCAGATGCGAGCAGCGATACTTCGTTGAGGAAGGCTCCATCAACTTCGGTCTGGTCATATCCCTTCAGCATAGATTCAAACAGCTCATCGACCACGCTTGTTGTCAGGCGGAGGTCGAAACACGACCTGGAAAGCTCCAAGGAAGGATCTTCAGTCGTCAAATAAAGAGGCCGACTTCCGACGTGAACCAAGCACTATACCGGCTAATTCTCATCCCGTTCCTTCCGTAATTTCTGCCAACTGTTCCATACGCTGCAGCTTTCTTTTCTGATCTGTCTAGTGAGACGGTGATCATGACTTATCTCCTCATTTTTTGCCTCTGACCTCATAGTAATTCAAAACCCCAG
>MWRK01008548.1:0-11665 GCA_002157035.1 Melampsora medusae f. sp. deltoidis
TGCGACTCTTGGTTCGGGAAACTTACGAGCAGCCGTAGTGTTACCTGAAGGCGAAGATTTAAACGAATGGCTCGCTGTCAACAGTAAGCGATCGGCATCCTTCTTCCCTAAACCCCAAAGATCAAGCTCTCGAGATCCTAACAACTATCTTCTTCGAATCATTTCTCAGCTCTCGATTTTTATAATCAGATTAATATGCTTTATGGAACGGTCACTGAGTTTTGTACTCCTGCTGAATGTCCAGTCATGAGTGCTGGTAGTAGGTACAGTGCAATTTTTCCGCTACCGATCTTCCAACTTCATTCAATCGATCCCTTATTTCTTATAGGTACGAATATCATTGGCATGATGGTAAAGAATTCAAAAAAGCTACCAAGGTTTGCGCACCAGGTTAGTAGCCCTTCCGGTTGCTCAGACAGCATATATTGGATTCTGATTCTTTTGGGTTGATACATCTAAACATAAAGAGTATGTAGAGTACCTGATGACTTGGGTGCAAGGTTTCCTAGATGACGAAAAAGTCTTCCCATGCAAGATCGGTAAACTCAATCCCATCCCCTCAATCTCACCACAACCACCCAATCTAATCAAATTCTCCATGCATTTTTGTTCAACTTTGATTTGGATACAACCAACATAGGTCAAGAATTTCCAAAAACGTTTAAAGCAACCGTTCAATCCATCGTTCGAAGATTGTTTCGGGTTTATGCTCATCTTTATAATCATCATTTCGCTCAGATTTGTGCTTTAGGTATTGAAGCTCATCTCAATACATCTTATCGTCATTTTTATTTTTTTATTGATGAAGTAAGTTTCCTTTTTCCTTTTTTTCCAAAACCGAAAAACAATGTTGAAACTTTTTTTTTCACATAAGATTTCTGATGGTCACTTTGGTTCTTCTTGTAGTTTAATTTAGTTAAAAAGGATGAATTGGTTCCATTGGCTGAATTGAATGCTAGTATTCTTGGAGATGGTACACCTCAATGATTTGATGATCTTTCATCAACTCCGCCGCTCTATCTTTCCACGGTCTTAAATCCTCCGGATTCTATCTTATCATTGAGTTAGGTGTGATTTCTCCGAGCACTCTCCATGCAAAGATCTACAAGTTGACGATACAATGTATGTATCAAGGTGGCTTTATTATCTTTTTCCATATTATTTGATGTCTTAGTATTTGCTTAGTATTTGTAATAAAGGTTTTTTTTGCGCTCAATCCTTTTGGTTGTTCCCGAATTTTCAAAGCACTTCTTCATATGTTAGTTTCAAATATTATCACTGTTATGATCATGTGCCGAAACCTTCAAGAACATTTTACTGAGCCTTTGATCTCAATGCTCGATACAAGTTTGAGCAATGGCCTTCCTCATAAATCATGCAAGAGTAATGAAAGTTTATTGCATTGAATGGAATGCCAGGGCTTATATCTTGATATCAAAAACCTCTTGCCGTAATTTACATTGAAATTTTGGAGCACATCAATGAAAGGGTTTACTAATCAACGAGAAAGACTTCCAAACATTTCTCAGTGAAGATACTCTCTTCTGGAAATATCATCTTCGTCTAGAAGAATAAAACATCTAATCAAAACAATGATGAATACAACATTCACAATGCAAAGCTCTTCGTTTCAAGCCACCACTCCAACCAAAACAGCGTCCATCAATCTGATTTGTTGTTTTCCATGATTTCTTCTTCTCATAATCACAGAAACAGACCAAATCCCTTCTTTCATAGCTACGCACCTAATCCTTACTGAACCAGATTCACCTTCTTCTAATGGTCTATGAATTCCAACCCCCCCCCCAAAGGAAAACCTTTATCAATATTTTGCAAAACACTCAAATGTTGACAAGATTGTAAAACTTACCCAATCGAAATCATATCATCTAATCCAATAATTTCATTCCCAATCACTCCGATTTCAAACACACCAGTTTTCCTTAATCTTTCAAATGGGTTAACTAAAACCACTTCAATCCAAAAGATTTCCCCTACCTTGATCCTATCCTCTGAATCTCTCAACAAAACACTCGTACTCACAATCAATTTGTCTTGATGCTGAATCTGATCTGTAAATCGTTGATGATGATTTAAAGATCGATTCGTATTTAATTGAAGACCAGGTGATAATTTACTTGTAGGAAGTTTCAAATTATCTTGAGTGATTTGTACATGAGGATTAGGATCATGGATCGTTTCATTAGAAGTGTTTGAAGTAGAAGAGATAGACCGGATTAAACGTTGACTGAAAGAGGCGATCGAAGGTGATGCAAGTGGTGAAACGGATGAGGATCTACTACCACTACTACTATTCCCACCAAGATGTTGATTGACCCCAAGTTTTTGATTACTTTGTTTATTATAACTTAAATATCCATCAGGCTCTATAGAAGGTGTGGTTAGATGATTAGAACGTTCATCTTCATTTTGATGACTTGATGCAGAAAGTCGATATTGAAAATTCGAAAATTTCGATAAGACTCCTGCTAATTCAGATGCAGTATGTTTTCTACTACCTACTACTAGACTATCTTGTCTAGAACTATTTGGAATAAATGGGGATAGAACAGATGTTTCTTCATTTTGAATTGGTTTAGAACAAAGGCTTCTTCGTTGTAAATTTAGTTTGGTTGATCTTTGAAACTCGGATCCTATAACTGCTGTCCATCTTGCTACGATCGTACCTGAAGCCGATTGACCAGTTGACTGATTTCCAAAGGTAACTTTTCCTTTAATTTGAACCTCCAACACATAGTTTGGTTTACCTGTTACATCATACTCAGCTTCACTCCGAGAAAACTGTTGAGATCGATCATCATTGAACCCGGGCGATTGATAACTTCTTGAAGAAACACGATCAATCGGAGTTTGTTTCTTATTCCCTAGCCAAACTGTAGAAGAACATTCTTGTGCTTCATCGAATACAGAGATCGCACTTGGTAGGTTTGGTTCTTGTTCTACATCAAGATGAATACCTCTTTTCTCATGCCGGAGCGCGATAGTAACGTCAGAAATCGGTGTAGATGGAGGTAAAATCACATCGCCCTGGTTACGATCATGGCTACTGTCCGGCTTGATTTTATAGATCAAACTCTCTCGACTACGGTCTGGTACCCGGATAGGGAATCTGGACCCTGAAGATACATCTGAGCCTAATAATGATATTTGAATCGATTCTTGACCTCCAAGTTGCTCATCTTCACTCAATCCGTCCTCACACCTTCGGTTCTGAACTACAATCTTTACATCCTCCAATATGAAATCACTTGCCATCTCATCATCAGCCGGTGCTTTCTCAATGCGTCTCCTTCTGATATTTCCAATGTCTAGAAGTAGCATGAATGACGCGTCAGGCTGTTTTGTGAAGGAAATTTGATGTGGTAGATATGAGGGGGTAGATTTGTTATTGTGTTGAACGACGGCAGTTCGGACGTCGAGAGACAAAGGACATATGATGGCCAACGTTATATGGTGTCGCTTTTCGGCTTCCAGTAATTTAGGTGATTGCTGCAGCTGCGAGCTGGTTGCATAATCAGACGTAGAGAACATCGTACGGTCTAACACAGCCTCACCATATAGGCCTTCAGACTTTGGCCCAGTCAGGTGGTGATGAGAAGCGGCAAGTGGAATCGGTAATTCGGAGGGCGCACTCAAACGGCGACCAGATGATGATTGGGCCTGAAGAGACTTAGCCGCTTCATTCTGGCCAGGAGCGGCCTCAGGTATAGCAGTGGAGCTCGTGATACCTGACAACCGAGGAGGTAATGCGGATGATAGGGAAGCGCTCGTAGATCGAGGTGAAGAAGTCGATTTCATGGAGCGGAGATGAGGGCGCGGAGTATGTTTGACTTGTGATTCAGATGGATGCGGGAAAGAAGCGCGCGAGGAAGAGCCTTGTAAAGAAATTTTGGGTGACAAGTAAGAATGTGGCAACGGTAAATCTGAGACCATTTGGAAGTTAATAAATCAGTCGAATTTGATGGGCTTTCATGGAAGAAGACCGTTCAGGTAGCGCAGACAGCAAAGCCGCGGAGGTCCGAAGGAACGAACCTAATCCAAGACCCTGTAGAAGATTTGTCTCGTAGATATTGCCAAAGTTATATTCGTCAGAAGGTCCAGAGCGAGATGGATTGTCCAAGACTTGAGGATTTGAAGACAATCCGATCGTGCTAGAGCCTCCCATACTTGAGTCTATGGCGAATGACCTTTGAGAGGACAGACTGCGATAAGTGATGATCGATGACAATGCCAACGTCATGGGTTGATCGGATACATCAATTGGAGCTGAAAAGATTTGTTTACGTATGAAAAATGAAACGTTAGCAATTAATGTTATATTTCTTGACCACAGCAGCGGGTTCCATCTACTTACATATCTTGCCTTGAATTTTCCATACGATGACCCAATCATCTTTAATTTTCCCCAGTCGCATTGAGCTTATAGTCTGATGATACGTTGTTGAAGCTTTGGAGGTATCCTCGAGGTTCCCGGTTTGATGAGCAGAGCTTCGAGAAGGACTTTTATCAGGATAAGTTGCAGTAAAGAGTCGCGTAGTTTCACTTGTGGCTTTGAAAGAACCGAGGGCTTCGGGGGAGCTAGTAGGCTGATCGACCATGGTAGAACAAGTATGAGACGGTTCTTGATCGCCGTTGCTAGCCAGTGGGCTGCCCTGAGCGTCTCGAAGGTCTAGGCCTGCTGCTGTTGTGTCGACTTGGCCAAGAGGATTGTTACGATCTCGAGTCGAGATGCTCGGTTTTGGAAAAGATTCACAATATGCTTCGAATTGAACTGAGAGAGATTGCTTGAAGAACTCCAACTTCTTCTTACGGGATTGGGCTTCATCCTCAAGAAATTCTGTCGAAGACGTTGGAATGGTGAGGGTGAGATAGACTTCTAGAACCTCGTCTGACAGTAAAATTGAGTCAATGATTGCGAAACAAAACTCGAGAAGATGAAAAGTCAAAAAGAAAAAGAACTAACAAGCTCACCACAGTAAGCTGTAGATCTTTTGGGGCAGCTCATTAAGCTTGAGGTCCAATCATCGTCATCTAATTGCTCGAGTGAACTGGGTGCATTTTCCAGTTTAGATGGGTCAAGGGGGATGTGAGTTTGAACATGCGAGGCTTGATGGAATAAAAGGTCAAAATCGTTTGAGATAGTGTTGTTCGGTTGAGGATTGACATTCTGATGATCGTTGCTTTGCTTCATGATGTACATATTGAGAATTGATGGTTCAAGAGGCTGAGCAGTTGCCAGTTGGGCACAAGGTCAGCGGCTCAGCATTCCGATCACATTTGACTGACCCGAGCTCAAGTACTCGAAAGCATCCGACCCATCATCCAATGCCGTGCGGAGCGGACTCGCACTCTCATCCATTGCGAAGTTCAACTTTTATCGATAGCTCAATCATGATGCTCACGGTTTGCGTCTCTGATCAAGCCTTTGAATGCTTTCATTAAAGGAAGCCTTGTAAAAAGCTTTCATCCATGACGTTTAAAAAATCCCCTGCCCAATTCTGCGTCTCATTATTCCTCTCATTCAATGCCGGCATGATCTTTGCAATTTTTGATGATTGACCATATTGATTCAGTCATCTATCAAGGTAAATTGACTTTAATGTGATGCTTATCTTACGTAGTAAGACCCATAGGGCGCAGGAATAGTAGGATGGGTATCATAGAAAAACATTATTTGAACGAAACACAATGACGATACCAATCAACTTTTTGAAGAGCAGAATGTGCATCACGAAGACCATCATCTTCGGCAAACACATTTTGTAGCTTTTCAGATATGTACCTATCATAACGTGAGAGCTACGAAAATTTAAGAGTCAACATCTGCCAGAAATTCAATAAACACAAGCAAAATGTTATTTACAATAAAAGTCTGAGAGATATCCTAATAAAAGTCTAAGAGATATCCTACAAATCATATCGTGACACAATGAAATGTGCTCTAGTTCTTGCATATATAATCAGTATCACGCTGGTTGAATTGTTGTTGTTACAAATCCATGCAAATTTCGTTACACAATGAGATAAAACCACCGTGTTGCATGAGAGATGGATGCAGTAAGGACGAATACGTCAATGAGAGAAAGCTTCAATTATTTTGAGAACACTTATAAACAAGATCGAGCCAAAGCACCGGTATAAATTTGGACAAAACGAGAAGGTACCCGGCTTGAAAGAGAGAGAGAGAAAGAGACGGAGAACCTTAAAAAAGAGACAAGCGTGCAGCGGAACGTTGAAGTGGTTGGATTCGTTCTCATCTATTCCTGTGGCGTAGCCTCGATCTTGACTCCGGCTGCCGCGAGCAAGACAGGAACAGACCCGTGATCCGATGTGTTCCTGAGATATGAATATCAGCACCAGACCTGAAGAATCAGGAACTATAAAGAACTTACTTCATTCGATGAGCATATTTCATCCCGATGACCAATTCTTCTTGAGAGGAGATCATATCTTTGGGTCCGTCCGAAACCTCTTTTCCGATACGCTCGCGGTTAGACGTTGCTTTAAAAACAAACTCGCCTCCAAGTTGTCGAAGATGGCCGGGATTACCTGGCATCAATAGTTGATCCTGCAAGTTCGAGATGGTTAAAGACAATTTAGTTACTGTGTCATGACCGTTGATTTTGGATTGAAAAGGTAGTGACTCAACTGTTGTGCCTTCAGTAGCGTGCTGGGTAGTTGACGCGTCATTCAGGTCGCCCCCGAGATAGCTACCTCTGCCCATCGTCGATCGGTCCCCAAGTGGAGAGAGTGTCATACCTAACGCGCGGTATAGCTTTTTATGCGCAGATTCATCAGTGTAGATAGGGAACACCGAGTGAGTAAGTTCTGGTAAGGGATAGAGCCGCGAGACCTGTCAGTCTAAAGCAAGCAGGTTCATACAGGGCTTGCTGGAGTTCGACAAACCTCGATATTTGGCAATCATGCTATGCGAGCCATTACCAATGATCACCACCTTCACATTTCCCGACGCGAGCCTTCGTAGGTTCAAAGAGTTTCTTGCATTAGTGAAGTGGGAGGTGAGATGAGACACATAAATTTGGCATAGCCGGCACCCTACATCACAACCGGGAAGTAAAAACATGTTCAGTATAGGGGGCGAGGAAAGATTGTTATGCGATGTCGAGCGGGCTCGACGACTTTTAGCACTGACAGAATTGTTGGATAAAGACGACCACCGTGGGTCCCGAACGTTCTATCAACTCCCCAAAGCGAATTGCTTTGCCAAACTCGTCCGTCACGACGCAATCCCTCGCCGATTTGACATCTGAAGGTGACAAGAGCCTCTGAGACTCAAATTTCTTCGCTGGTGGTTTCACCTGCGGTCCGACCTGAGCGTTCAGTAGCGCGGTTTCGCGATCAGTTGACTTGCTACCAGTTATTGGTCTTGTCTCCTTTGGAAGGCCAAATCGCTGAGTCCCAGGTGGAGAGGGTAAGGCTGGCACCAGAGTTTTGGAGTGACTTTTAGGTGCAAGAGAGCTGATTGGGGATTCCACTTCCTGACAATGTAGACGACACTGCATCGAATGGCCGAGTTGGAAGTCAGAGTGATGGGCAACGCATGGAATAGGAGGGGGCGCAGTCCAAGAGGTTTGTCGGCTGTGAGATATCATCGAGCTCCGAGAGCCCTTCGAGAATACAGTATCCTTGCAATTTTCCACGCAGCGGCCGAGACAATGATTTTGATTCGGGCACGAGTCACAACAGGTACTACCTGGGCTGTTCGACTCACAACACGCGCTGGCTGAGCTTGCTGCCTGTTGATTGTTTAAAGAAGAAGCAAAGGTATGGATGGACTTGGGCGGTTGAGCTGTGCGTTTCAATCGAGTAGAGAAGTAACTAGTCGAGTGGCTTGGCGTTATGGCTGGAGAGTGTTCTCGACGAGCGCAGCTTTGGAAGGGTGTTGAGTGTACTGAGACTGAGGAAGCGGCAAAAGCAGATGATGGAGTAGCAGCCCTCTCGCGATGACGTGACTTGGGGGTAGTGAAATTGGAAAGAAAACTGCGCGTCGAACCAGCGGTCTTGCTATTCACAGTCTCAGCGGAATTGTCAAGCTTGACTGACTTATAATGCTCGGGTGTTCGTTGCATCTTTGCCGGTGAGACAGGAAATGATGTGTTATTCCTCAACCCAGCCAAAAGTCCGGGGGATTTTTGGGGAGTCGACTTGCTACTTGCGGGGTCTGTCCTCTCTTGTTCCTCCCATCCATAGATATTCGGGTCCTCAGAAGCACAATGCGCAAAGATCTCCTGACGCCGGATGGTACTTGGCTTTGGTTTCCTGAGTGTCAGACCTTTACGTTTCGGATTATCGTGTTCGACCTGGTGAATGCTAGCAAGTACTTGAGTGATTGCGGGCGATTCAGAGTCCTCAGCTTCGCATATGAGCTGCTTGTTCTTTAATTTCTTCTTTCCCTTTTGTTGGCTTGGTGGAGGATCAAGGGTAAATAAAGAGAAATCGCTTGTCTGATGAGGTCGTATACGTAAAAAGTTCATGTTTAATGTGCTAAAGATATGTCGAACCCAGATATAGATATCAATGCCTATCTGAACAACCCGCACTTCAAGAGGATGATGTATGAGTGAAAAGCAGGGACCTACACAAGCTGGATCAAACAAATTATTTTTGCGGTCAGATAGAACCTTTCGGCAAGCAGCCCGTAGTATGGAATCCAAACTAATCCAAACAGCCAAATGACAGCGTGTTATACTATATGGATGACTTGACGACGTCGCAGAAAGATAAAAACGTCATAGTCAACACCCGCCGAGGCTAAAAATAGGCGAGGCGAAAGACGGGAGAAGTGAATGCCTCAAGGAAATTTCAATCACCTCCGGGAGATGTTCTTGATATCAAAGAAGAAACGTGTAGAGCACGCTAGAGCACGTTATGAAGACGACACCGAAGGACGCAGGGTAGGTGATGGGTCAAGTCTATTGTGTTGAGTGGAGCTCGGGACGAAGCTTGAGTAACGAAGTGCTTCGCGGATTCGTGACAAGAAGAATTCAACCTCAGCTGATAGCCGAATTGCAAGGATAGCAAAATTTGTTCAAGAAGCGTAGTTATGTAAGATAGGTGAAATGAGTGCAGCAGGATTTGAGGGATTACGAAAAAGCTGATTATGGGTTCGAGAAGTTTGCAATTGCGAAAAGGTTGCTCTCTCCTTATACTGAATAGTAGCAGCCGTCGCTGCCAATGCCAATCATCCCGAGTCAGATTTAAGCCAGCGTAGGTCCAAAAAGGGGCCCTGAACGGGTGGATATTCCAAAGGGTCCTGAGCAGGCAATTGGATGCTCTGTCCCGGTGATTTAGCGACCTACTCTGGCGTCAGCCTGGTCTAGGCAGTGGAAGAGTTCCCAAGCTGGCGGCTAGCGAAATCAAAACCAAGAACAAATAGGCTGATACAGTACGGAAAATGTAAAATTGCCAAAGAAGAGTAAGGCGGCTGTTCAAAACCACACGCTATAAGAAGGCTGGCTGGAGGACTCGATTAACCAAGAACGAAGAGGGGCGAAGATGGACCTTTTCGTCGCCTCTGGTAGCCAGACTTAAAAAGTGTTCGAAGAGCTTGACGAGCCTCCCCGATCCGACTCCTCCCATGCCAGCCGACCTCATAGGATCTCATTTCGATATCCCCGCAAATTGACACAGGCTCAACACCTCATCAGATCAGGAAATGTCAACGAATGGGTCTTGCATACCAACCACGGATAGATCTACAATCCACATACTGATGATTAATTGCACATTTGTATGGTGGCTCATTAAGATCGAATTGCGGTCGGAGTACAATAAATCTAAAGCCTTTCTCTCTTTCACCTATGTAACGACCGAATTTAGATCGCAATGATGCATTCATCCCAAACTTAACAAAGCCCCTCGAGAGCTGTACTGGCCCGCTCAAACGAGGGGCTTACGAGTAAAGTGAAATTTTTGGCGTGAGATCTGTCGGTCCATTTCTCACAAATCTCTTACATAGCCTCCCTCATCAAAAATCTCACATATCATCTGTAATTTTGTGCATAATGAAAAAGATGCGCTGGGATTACGCCGATACTTTCCCGTTTTCAAAATTTAAAAAAGTCGAACGGCTCAGGAGTTATCAAGATAATGGCATATGGGGCCATCACGGGGCCAAAATGACCCATCTGAATTTCAAATGCTGCGCATCATACCAAAAGAAAAATCGTTAAGATCAAACAGCATTTTGTACTTAGTTAGTAAGGGCCATTATAATGAAGTCCTAGCCACCCATAAAGTCCAGAGTTAGTACGGATTGGATTGCCAACTGATGGGTGATAACATACCTATGTTGCATGCTTCCGCGCCTGGAAATTCCTCAGGAGGTGGCACGTAGATCTCAAGAACCTCCATCTGAACCAATTGATCAGGGAGCATGTAGTTAGTGACGATGCTCATAGTATGATAGGTGGATAATCCTTGTCGTGAGCTCGATAAAACATTTCGGGAACTCGGCTTTTGCCGAAACCAGTTCCCGCCAATAAGAACGCTGGCCGTCCATTGATTAAGTGAACCACCGTTGTGGTTTGTTCAGTTCGAGCTGCATGGGAGTATTCCACTTGAAAGATCTCGTTTAGCACCGCTGCTTGATCGGTTTCGCTAGCGTTTTGAAGATCAGGTCGTAGTCTGCGCGGGGCCGTGTTGGACTTCTGCTGGCGTGATGCTTCAGCCTGGTTTAGAAAGGCTGAAGCGGTGGCGGTTTGACTCCTTCGTATCATTGTATGTTATTAAGAAGTAGACGTGTTCAAAGTGAGGGTCTTGACTTCATGACCGGAACATGGATGGTGGTAATACGAACGACGCGAGGCGAACAACAGTTTACCTCTGTTGTTTGCCTTGCACAGTCTGGTGGTTTTGTCTACCAGTATTGGGTTTTGTTCACAAATTCCCAGTTTTGCATGCCGCAGTATTCCACTCTCCTGTGTTTGGCCCCGTGATGGCCCCATATGCCATTATCTTGATAACTCCTGAGCCGTTCGACTTTTTTAAATTTTGAAAACGGGAAAGTATCGGCGTAATCCCAGCGCATCTTTTTCATTATGCACAAAATTACAGATGATATGTGAGATTTTTGATGAGGGAGGCTATGTAAGAGATTTGTGAGAAATGGACCGACAGATCTCACGCCAAAAATTTCACTTTACTCGTAAGCCCCTCGTTTGAGCGGGCCAGTACAGCTCTCGAGGGGCTTTGTTAAGTTTGCATTCATCCTGGCATTTTTTACGAATGATTCTGGGTGGCTGCAAGAGCAGGTATGTTGTTAAGCTTAACTAAGCCCCTCGCGCGGCCTAGTTAAGGTTATGATTATGTGTACCGGCTTGCCGTCCCGGAAAGATGCTGAGAACGGCGCCGGAGCATTTAAGCAAGGCCTGCATGCAGAAATGCGTCGGCGACTACGAACAAATCTAAACTTAGCAAAAGTCCCACGCTCGCCTCGCGAGGCTGAGGCGAGCGAGGGACTTACGACAAACTCGTACGCTCCATAAGCTGACTGATGGAGCTTTTGCAGGGAGCATTCTTGAAAGCCCTCTACACGCTTCCCTACCGAAGATTTTGCTCTGCACCAAAGAGAAAAGTTGTGCGCCAGGAAAAGGCGCACAATGTACACCATTTTTTTCCCGAG
>KZ136656.1:0-13316 GCA_002157035.1 Melampsora medusae f. sp. deltoidis
CATATTTGACACCTTTCACAGGTGGCGCACGGACCACCTCTTGATTTTGAGCAATCCTCGATTTCATTCTTTATGGAATCTACTGTATAGTCGCTAGTGCCAAGAAGCGTAAAAGGTTGGACCAACGGGTATTACTCCAAAAAATTTGTGCCGAGACACAAAACTCACCCAATCTAGGAGCCGAAGATACTGTTGGAGTCCTGGCATTGGTGGCAATCAAGATATCTCCTTTAAAATTGATTATTTGAAGTTCTTGTTTTACTCGGTTTCTACAACACAAGTGATTATTGCCTTGAAGTGGAATTCTTTGTAAATATCCGGTCCGACATTTTACGCTTCTCGACACTAGCGACTATACACAGAAGTAAAAGGAGTAATGACGCGTTTACATGTGGTTGATCCGAATTGACGCCCGAGTGAGGCCTTGTACTCATCCGGGGCCAGAAGAGATGACACCGCAAGTGTTACGGTACCAGGTGCAAAGTGGTTGTGATCGGATCTGAATTGAGAAAGAGACTCGGAATCGGATCATGAAGATGAAGTTCAATTCGATTATCAGATCACCATTACCATCACCATCACCTTCATCCAAATTAGTTAAGTTCAACTGATACTCTTCACAATTTATCATGCAAAACTAACAACCGATCAACCTTTTCCTAGATCATAAAACCTCATCCGATTTACTTATCTACTTCTTTAAATCCTTATTTCAATTTATCTTATGAAGATTGGTAAGTTAAACTCACTTGAATTTTCCACCATTCTTCTTCACAAACTGACTAAATTTTTATGATTTTTTTTATATGTATCATAGTTTATTCAGGAATACCGATGCTTCTTTACCGAAATTACTGATTTATCGTAATTCGAAAAGTGTGATAATAGGTCGAAATCAAGTAAGTAATTTGATCCTTTTCTTTTCTCAATCATAGCTTTCCATCATGATCTTAATTCTCTTTTTTCTTACACTCCAATAGAACCCATGGACAGAAGCGAATCTCAATAGTTTAAAAAAGAATGATGTACCAATCCTTCGTAGAAGAAGTGGAGGAGGAACAGTTTATCATGTTTGTTTATCGACCACTGATTTGTCGAATTCTTGGATTCATCAATCTTTAACACATTCTTCTTCTTTTCATTTTCAGGATGAAGGGAACACAAATTATTCGATCATGATACCAAGAGAAATGTTTGATCGTAAAACTACAGGCGAACTTGTGGCACGATCACTCATCTCAATAGGTTTACCTGATATCAGACTAAACCATAGACATGATATTTGTTTAGGACCACATAAGGTATCGTCATTTTTCCGATATGATATGAAATTCAATCTTTTTGTTTAAAACTGATCTTATTGAGTTAACACAGGTCTCAGGTTCGGCTTATAAACTTACAAGAGATCGATCATATCATCATGGAACAATGTTAATCAACTCAAACCTATCCCAACTCAAAGATTTCTTAAAACCAAACCCAGTAAGTCTTAATCTTCTTCAATCTTTTTCTTATGAACTTATCTTCTAATCTGATCTCATCCAGTCTCAAATTGTTTCTAGAGCCACTGATTCGGTTCGATCACCTGTGACCAATCTTAGTAGCCGGTTTAAGAATCTTAATCATTCGATGTTTACAAACTCGCTTACTCGGACGTTTCTGGAAGCATATTATCCTACTCTTGATCCTAATCTCTCACCTATAGTATGTATTCTGTGTTGACGCTTCCGATTACTAATTGCATTTTCTGACGTTGCTCACATTGGTACTTCAGGTTGTAGACTCTGAGCAAGTTGAACAGGATAGTGGGATTGAAAATGAGATGAAAGAACTACATGTAATCTTCTTGCATCATCTTGTTTCTCTGATCTTACAGTGAATCCTGACTGTGCGATGGTCTTTCTTTGGAATGATCTAGTCCTGGGATTGGACTTTTGGTCAAACACCAGAATTTTCTAATACGATTCCGATCCAGTTATCTGGATTCAATTTGGTTTGTTCTCTTCTTTCACTTATCTGAGACGTGATGACTAAAGTCCTGATCATGTTGATCGTGTTTGGGTGAATCAATTCGATTAATAGAACATACATTTCAAGATGCGACAGGGCAAGATACATGATGTAGAATTGACAATCTCAAGTCCAGCATCTGACTCATTCGATCAACAAAAAGTATTAGATCAACTACGAGACATACTGATTGGTCAAAAGTATGGACAACTCGAATTGCCAAATGACTTTGAGATGACTCCTGATACAGAAATGGTTCAACAGATTGTAGATGCAGTTACTCAACAAATATGATACTTTTTTGTTTTTGTTTGTCTCTAGATATTGATGATGAAATAGATAGTAATCAAGCTTGTAGTACATAGTAATTGAAATATTCTAATTTTTTGAAGTATTTGTTTTAGGTGGATTGATAGCTTGTAAGGCTACTCCTACACTTCTACCTTCGTCAATCAACAGATTATAGGTCGAAGCAGCATTACGCTACAAAAAAAGTAAAAAGACACATTAATATGTTTTGTTTGAAGTTTTTCGAAAGAAAGTTAAGGTCAAGGAAACTAACAGTGTCTAGGACGGTGAGTTGGATTCCTAGTGAATGAATCCATTCACGTATGGATGGATCAATTGGTTTAAGCCTTTCACCTGTACCCAAAATCAACAAATCTATTTCCCCCCGCCCCAAAAAAACACAATCTCAGCTTGAAAAAAAGATAAATTCACTCGATTTTCCGAAAAACAAGAAGGCATTTCAAACTTTACCTGGACGTGGATACAAGAATTGAAAGATTTGAAGTGATTGTTTATCGATTGTTTGATGATTTGGGGTTTTCCAAATCAAAGGATTCGAGTTAGAAGAAATTGGAATCAATAGGTTAAAGTTAAAAAACAAATTTAAATCATTTGTTAATTTGAAATGCGAATTGGTGATTGATTGAATTTGAATCAAATTCGAATTTGTGGTTTGATTTGTTGAGTCATTGATGGTAAATGAATTTAAACTTGATTGAAATCGTTGGGTGGTACTTCTATTCATGGGGTTTGGTTTGCTGATTGGAATGGTTGAGAGTCGGGGTGGATTTATTCTCAGTCTCATTGTTGGTGTTGGTGTTGGATTTGGATTTGTTAGGGAACTGAAGTAAAGCTTAAAGTTGAAGGGTGAAGAGGGACAACCAAAACTATTGAATGGTAAATAACAGTCAACACTGATCAGCACACCGGCATTGTGGCGACCCGGAGGTAAGTAGATTGGGTCGGGTCTCGGGTCATCGATCACATCCATCTTCTTTTAAGCTTAACTAAGCCCCTCGATCTTCTTTACTCTCTTGGGTCAGAGTTCCTTTGTCTCCAAATGTATGCAAGAATGCGGTAGGTTTTGAGATTTTACTCATGTAGCGCATGGTGACCTTTGATATACCCAACCTCAGACATCCAAGAATGGATAGGGACAATTTGTACCAAACAAATGTGTTCAACTTCCGATTGGCCCACTGGAACCACTTTTGGCAGTGAAAGATTGGGAAGAAGGATACAACTTTGATTCAGTTGATTGAAGACAAATGAGGCACATGTACACACAAAGAACTTATTCACAAGAATTTCATCCGAAGAAAGGAAAGAGATCAAGAGAAAAAAGTGTAGCCAAGATCAAGTGAGGGAAAAGGTGGAAGGAAAACAAAGGAGAGAAAAGGGATCTCATGATCTGTTATAGGTATTAGCTCGATATTTTTCATTTCAAGCTTGGTCGAAGATCAGAATCTCAACTCAATCAGACTCAAAAACGAAAACTTTTAACTTGATGTTTGGTTAAGGCTTGGATACCTGAGTTGAATTCTTTATTAGTCATTGCTCGATTCTTAAAAGGTTTTAACCATTCTAAGATCTGTTGAACCCGTTTTGAAATCTGACTATTAGACCAGATCGGATCCAAAAGTGACCAAAGTGAGCCATACGATTCCACAGATGATCGCGAGCTTTTTTCAAGCTGTTGAGGTCCAGCTTGTTCATGAATGACGGATTGATCGTGTTCGGCTTGCGAGTAGACAGGGTGTGTGGAGTCCTTGTCATTCGATTTTGTTGGATGTGTAGGTACCGTGTCATACATGATTGACCAATCGATCTCACTATCTGAGATTCCATCAGGCGAGCTCGGAGGATGATCTATATGAATAGGTTTTGAAGCATCAACAAGTCCTTTGCTTGCTCGAGAGACACGACTTTGTCTGGTTTTTCGATTTTCTATCAGTCGATATGTAAGCTCATCCCAAGCTCTTTGCCATTCTTGTTCGGTTTCTGGTAAATATTCTAAAGTTGATGTCTTTGCTCCTAGTGGGATGTGATCATCAATGTCCAAAACTGGTTTAACATTCAGAGCATCATGATTTGCGATTGGCAGTAAGTGTGCATTCGAAGTGGATTGAAGCTCTTCTTTGAATGCATCGCGATTAACTGAGGTGTGGGGCACATGACTAACAGAGATTGTACATACTCAGTCGAGAACTCAAGAGTTTCAACAATGGAATGTACTTACATCTCATGACCAAAAGGTTCAACCAATTTTTGTTTCTGCGCGACTTCAGAGTTTTCATCATCTTCATGGGTGACGGTCTGCTTACTCCTTACCGGTTCTTCACTTTCCTCGATTGGATGCCCAGATGCAGGGATTTCTTTTGACTGAAGTGGATCTGAAATCACATCATCCAGCTTCTCGACTCTCGGTGATGTTGGATGAAGAACGTCTGCTGATAATCTTTCAAGATCTCGATTTCGAGGAACCGCATCAGCGGAGTTTCCTTCGTAGCGCGTAGAAAGAATGGGAGGTGATGAGGGCCTCGATTCGTTATCTCCAATATCCTTCCTTTCTTTATCAAACTCTACATGGTTCTTGATACTTGATTGTTTTTCTGAGTCAGGTCTAATATCAAACTCGATCTGATTTTGTGGGTCAAGTTCGATATCATCCATCACGTGTTCTTCAGTCTGATCTGTTGATGACTTTTCTGCCTCTTTTAATTGTTTAGCGCGTAGCCTTCTTCTTTTGCGCGCGCCTGGGTTCCTTTTCTTTGGTATCTTTTGAGCTTCTTCGACCCTTGGTAAATCGCCTTCTAATTCCCTATTTTGAGTCAGCATCATTCTTTAGCATACCACTTCTAGAACATCAAAGAGACGATCACACATGGCTCACTTGTCGTCAGATTGGTCTTCATGCACAATTTCCTGTTTACCAGGACTACCCTGCGTACTCTGAGTCTCCAAACCCAAATGGTTGAGATTGATAGTTTCCGCGTCCATTGATTCTTTGTTCCCTTTGGTGTTGAGGTACGTTTGAGGGGCTTCGCCTACATTGGGCTTTTTTGAAGGTTCAGCAATACTTTCTTTCATTGTCGAGAGTTGTTGATCATCATCCTTTGATTTCATCTTTGGCGTTTCGGATTCTCTCACAAAAGAATTGTAGAATTCAAGATCCATCGGATCTTCCCAAGTATCTATGCTTACGGGGGAGTGGCTTCTCGCCCTGATGAGTTCATCTTCAGTTGAACCAGTCGAACTGCTCGATGACCCCGCATGTCGATGCCACCAGTGACTGTTGAAGGAAAAAAACAACAAACATGTCAAGATCCCGAAAACCCAATCTAAGCTGCTTTAGAACAGTCGCGGTCTAACGCACTTATCTTCCCTGAGGTGTCTCAAGTCATTGGGCATGCTTTCAGGTTCGAATACCGGCGCCATGGGGTTCAAAGTCTTGCTTCCGTCACTTCTCGCGGTCGTAGCAGAAAGGCCTGATGAATCAACTGACTGGGCTTGAAACCGGTTTTGATCCATCGCACGAAGCTGAAGATCGATCGGCCTCGAGGCTTTCCCTTTACGATGACGCACGTGACGAGAAATTGACGTAGAGTCGTGTCCTACTATTCCTTTCGACAAATGACTTGTTTCTTGCAATCCCGAGTCATGCGTATTCTTCGTCATAGGAGCTCCTCCCTGATGCACAGGTATGATCATTGCATGGCCCCCAGTTACTTCGGAGATTCCGTTTCCGCGAGGTAAAGTGAATGGAAGACCAGTGATAGGATGAAGCACTGGGTACCCCTGTACCACCTNGACCAGTGATGGGATGAAGCACTGGGTACCCCTGTACCACCTGACCGCTGGCCATGTCTAAGCCTTCGAATTCGCGCGTGATGGGTTCGAGTGGTGTGACTGTTTGAAAGACGCATCCCAACATCGATAAGATGATGAACTGCATCAAAGACTGCATGGTACAAGGTTGTGTTCGGAATTTAATCATTGGTACATCGATTGAAGGTAAAGATAGGGAAGCTGAGAAGTGTATGGTAGAATATGAGTGAAATGATGCTCAGTATAAGAGTTCTGTCGATCTCATGATGCCTCATTCTGACCATTCCGCTCAATGCAAGATTTGCCAAGCTTGGAGCGTTACAGCTAAAGCTCACACATCGAGAGATGTAGTTATAGTCTTGCCTAGTGAAAAAAAATCGCGCGAAGCGGAAGAGAAAGCCAGATCCCAAGGATCTCGTAGAAGCACTAGCCACTTTTCCATTACCCAAAGGCATGGAGGTGATGGAAGAAATCATTTCGTAGCTATCCTCTAATTTTTGGTATTTGGAGGCTAAAGCGACCTCCCACCTTCATCTTATTCGAGATTTCAAACACTGATCTCGCGATCTCAGCGTCTAAGCTTATGGTCCAATCATTCCTTCGACCACGGCCAGACCTTTGTGCGGTGCGACATTTATCTCTTGTTTCTCAGGAAAACCGTAAATGGGTCCAGATGGGCTTACGTACCTTGACCATTGGGCCTGTGAGTAAGTTGCACAGATCACTTAGCCTTATTCTGAAACAGATGATGCGAGCTCAAGATCTCAAACTGAAAAGCAATCTTATCTCCATATGCTGAGATCAAACTCGTTTACAACACACGAAACGTTGAACTCAATGCCTTCAAGTACCTTGAACTTACATGCGACTGAGGTCGAACTCTGAGGTGTACACGGTAGACCTCGGGGTTGCCCAGCCAAATTTGTGGGAATTTGTGCTACGCATGTAGGTATACTTTACCAATGTACAAATATCAATTTGGTTTGAGTGCGACAATATATTTGAGATACTTTAAGAGGCACTGATGCAAATTTAAAAAGATTGAGCTAGCGAGGCGAATTGAGGTACGAAAGAGAAGAGAGACATGGAGAGGCCTGGAATCAAGTTGAGAAGAAAGAGATAAGACCAGGAAAAGAATTTATGAAAGTATCTCAAAGTCAATGGGTGATTGATTGAAAAGACTGAAGAGTGGTGTACACGATAGGAGATCATGTTGAGAGATGGAGACAAAATCCCTGGAGGTACAATGGAGATAATGTAGTTCAAGCTTTGAAGAACAAGATTGTCAAGTAGACACTTAGATTGAGATATGATAGTATCTTGATTTGAATTGAAAGATAATCTGGTACTTGAATATAGAAAGTTACAGGAACAAGTGCTACATAAGGGCGTAAGATTACAAGAAAATTTCCAAAAAAATGTGGCAATTGCAACCCGATTAAAAACGGAGGGCTTTTATAAAGATACCCAAGCTTGAATACTTTCAATATCACTACCGTGTTAGTGAATTCCGCGAGGATCAGTCATACTTTTCATGAGGAGCTGAAGAGCCATCCCAGGCGTCCAAGGAATGACCTCATCTTCGGCATTGACAGGGGTCATAAAGGCCCTTTGATCTTCACTCACTGGACGCGACTGGAGTTCAGAGTTTATTTCTTGAATTATTGAGGAGAGATCGATTTCTCCAACTGGGACGGGTCGATCCTCTTGTACAACATGTAATATTTCCTGCCTCAAAAGCGAACTTCCATAGGATTTCCGAGTGCTCGTTGGAGACACGAGAAAAGAAGATTTATTGGGAAGCATGCCACCTTGTTGAGGTCCCATATGTGATCGCCACACACCCTCTGACTGGATTGAGTATGATTCAAAAGAGTTCCAGGCGTCGCTCACGGGTATCACTACCTCAGCAGAGATAACAGTTCGAAAACATATCAAGTACGATGGTACGGAATGACCACTTTTGTTTGTATCTGAGTTCAGCAACATCAGCTGAGGAAATAGCCTGAGAGTTTTGAGGAGCTCAGACTTTAGATATGTCGGAAGAAGAGAATTGCACAAGGCACTGGCGGCTGAGGTGATCAATGCTAGAACGTCATCGGAGTGTCCAGATCCCGTTTTCGCTGCGTTCGAGGCCACAATATCATCGTATTTTAGCCCCCCGACCTTCTTCATCAATGAAAATAACGTGCTGAGTTCAGTGATGGGCAATAAAGAAGAGTTGTGGTCTTGAAGGTCAGAATGAGCGATCTGAAGTATCGGTAACATGGGTATCGAGTGTCTCCGTAGTGGATCAACAAGAATATGTAAGCCTTCGTATGGTAACGCTTGTGCGACACATAATCCACAATAGACCACCGATTCAGCTAGTCCATTTGAGTTTCCAGCCCTGTAGAAGTGCAATAGATCGCGAAGAGTGTCACTGGCGCTTGTCGTTGAGATTGCCATATCCGTTGCCAGGACCTTGCACGCATAGTATGGAAGGGAGAAACAATAACCTCCAGTTTCGTACTTTGCGCTCTCCAATCGATTTGTAGTTTGATATATCATAAACATCATTTGACCATTACCCCTAGCTCGCGGATGGGTACCTTGTCCGCTGGTCTCTTGTGCACCGGAGACTTTTCTTGTTTCGTGACCAATTTCCAGGATTCTATCATAGAGGATAGCTTTGAGTCCAGATTGACTGGGTGCTGGAAGTCCCAAAGTTTTGGTAACAATGTCGGTCCACGTTTGTGAGAAGGTTTCCACAAATCTCCCAGCTGAGCCTTTTAAAATCGCCGGTTGATCAACCAGGTTGATGATAACAGTTTTTTCCACGTTGAAACCACCACATGTGATCTTGGGAGTCATAAACTGTGATCCTGGGACAAGTGGCGAACGCGGTGTCTTGAAAGCTCCCCTCTGTAACCTTCGTTCAGCAGATATGATGACAGGGGATGTTCGAGTAGGTTGGACTTTCTGCACCACGTTAGAAGAATTAGTCCTTGCAAGTCTTGTATGCCAAGAGTGCCGCATGCAGTGAAGGAATGCCGGGTGATCCGGCGACATGAGATCTTGATGTCTATTAGTGTATCTTCGACCCAAAATTCTTTCGCCAAACGTTCGATTCCGTGACGCAAAGGGAAGTTCGTCCTCTGTTTTTAGTTCCAGGACTGGTAGTTTGCCATCGACCGTAGTCAAAACATTCCCCCGCTCGTCAAACACGCACGCAGCAAGAAGGATCCTTCGACGTAAAGCTTGAGACCTTCTGTGTGCTCTGGTGTAGCAAATCGATGAACCGACGATGATGAAACAACACATAGGCAGAAAGATGTTGATAATGGCCTGAATCCCGGCCTGGATTGCCTTCGATTGTTTGTTGTCCAGGTCCACATCTTGTGTGCCCTCCTCCTTATAGTAGCTTGTGGCTGACATAGCACACTATCAAATGATCTTCTATCAGTGATATGCTTACCAAGGCGAATGGAAAGTCTTTAAGGCGGAAAAAGATACACACATAGTGCATTGTGCTCACGGAGACTGCCAAAAGTGCAGCAACACCGAGCCGTTTATACCATCTCTGCCTGAGCTGAAGTGCGAGCTTGACAAACAGTACCCAGAATCCAATCCATGAAATAGCGCAAGCCATCACAACACTCAATATCACCAATGGGGTGTTGAATTTTGTCATCTTCCCGTTCACCACACCCGCCTGGCTGATGAAATGCATACCAGACACGCCCGCTCCGCAAAGTATTCCCGATATAAATGACCTTATGCCAAATTCTTTCACGTGATGGGCGGAGGAAATTGGAATAGATGAAAATCCCCCATCTCGCTTGTTTAACTCGGATCGAAAAGTGGCAAGATTCTCTGGTTGGTTTTGCTCTGGGCCTTTTCTTGAGCAAACAGGTTCATTTGCAGAGGACCTCAGAAGAAAGCCACCCTTGTCTGATAGCCGCCTATCAATTGATGAAAGATCTTTGACTTGCGATTCGTTTGTAAGAGTCCGTCGAGGATGCCATTCCCAGGGATTTATCTTCATGCCGATGACCGAGAAAGATATGATCATTGATGAAACGCTGGTGAGTAGCGAGAGAAGAGTATATAGTACATCATATTGAAGATCCTTGGTCGTACCCGTCTGTGGATCTATTAAGCTCATGGACCTATTGCCTAATTTGTCCCACAATCAATAGGCTGGTTAGCCAGGCGTAGATAGGCATGAAAGACCAGTGTAAAAGACTCACCGACGAAGTGCATTGAGAATGCTGATACTGAGCCAAAGCAAAATGCTGCACTGACTGTCGAATGAGTTGATAAAGTTTGATTAGGTTAAGTATACCTTTAACGCGAATGTGAAGATCCTGTCTTACCAAGGAGCGCCAAATTTGAAAACCCAGTGTTACCCGTTCGTCGTAATAAAAGTTCAATGGTACTCCAGCATCCGATCCAGGAGATAAGAAAGGACACCAATATTATTGGCCAGTGAAATCGTGAGGAAAATTGCACCCATTGTGGCTCTGTTTCAGGCATTGGGGCGGCGCGAGTGACCCTGATGTGTTCCAAGTAAAAAAGTGGGATCGCGCGAAGTAGGTTCATGCTAGGTGGACGGGTCATGACGTAATAGTTTCAAAAGTCGTCAAGGGAATATTTTGTCGTAAGTTGGGGTGATTATTGAAGGATCGCAGACAGTTTGGTGGGCGTTGTTCGTCTCTCAATTTTGACAGTTTGAATTCACTTTATCGGACACACTATCAGCAAAGGGTATGTGGAATTTCATAAAAGACGCTAAAGAACTCCTTGACCTAGAGAGGGAAGCATCAAATATACCAGGGCGGTCATGGATATATATATACCTGATCCCTAGCCAAAGTGCCTGAAACGCGCTGAGCAGTTAGCACCTGCCATGAACCAGAACTTGAAGTATATACGGTGCTGGATCGGGGCCAATTGAAATCTTAACACGAATGTGATGTGATCCTGACGGAAAGGTGAGCATTCTGATGAATCTAAACAGCCTATGCTACATGCAACAGATGCAACAGATTTCCAATCGCGCCACACAATCTGCCACAGCGATCATGATCTCGCCGTCCAGTCACAGGGGAATGGATATTCCTCAGGTAGAATAACCAGGTGAATATTACAGGATATGACCTCTTCCTGCTGTGACACGGCGCGGTTATGATACATGCATCAACCGGCGTCAAAGCAATTGAAAGGCGTTAAACAACCAAAGAGACATTTGAATTGGAACCCCGACTAGATACTGATTTGTCAGTGTCGCGGGTGATTAAAGCTATTAGGAGGCGGACATTCTTCACGGTCATATTCTTCTTGATCCACCCACCGCATAGATTTGTGAGTGAATGATGGATCGTTCCCAATGATGATGTTTGTGAGTCTGACATTCTCAAAGATTGAAAAGTAAAATAAAGACCATATAATAAATATCATCGATATTACCATTGATTAGCAGCACGGTCAGACTCTTGTCCATTCACCCATCCCATACACTTGCGAGTGAATAATGAGTAGTTCCCAATGATAATGTCTGCGACGATCTTAAAGATCGAGACGTACAAAGACCTTGTAACCAATTGCACCGATGTTATCATTGATTAGCGACAAAAGGAGCGACAAAAGGAAACATGTAAATTGAAAAGATGATAAAGAGTGAGGATGCTTGACATACATCACAAGATTGAAATGGACAAATGATTTAACTGTTCGATAGATGTACAGTAGTCCATTAAAACTTGGTTTCACATTTCTCTTATTTTGATTTCTTTTTCTTTTTATATTCTTTTTTCCCTTTAATGTTTCTTATGCAATTGAGTATTTTATTTTTTATACTTATGTTAGTTATCTGATACAGTCTACCGTAGTCTTAAACCAATTACTATACAAGCTTAGATCAATACAAGTCATACAGCGTGTTTGGGGGGGGCCGGAAGGCCGCTGGTTGTCTGACCGGGTACACCACCGGAGGCTCCTGTGCCCAAATTTGGTCTCCTGCGGCCGAGATCCGGTCGGACCGAGAAGTCGCCTGCAGACTGACACATGTGGCCCGAGATCCACTTGTCAGATGCCAGATACGTGATCACTTCAAGTTGCCCTGCAGGCCAACGTGATCCTTCGCATAGTGGCCGCTCAGTCGCCACATCATGTTTGGCCGAATATGAAATGCACACATGTTGCCCCCCACCTCTGTCTCCTTGAGACTACGATCACAATAATTTTTGCCCTCGTTAACCTTGAGATCACAATCACAAACAACCCACGCAAACACCTAAACACCACTCCCACAATCATGGTTAACTTAGGGGAACTACTTCCATGCCCCGATCGTTGTCAGTCTTTCTGTCCTTCGTCGTTCTGCCTTTCCATCCTGCTCTTTCAACCCTCACTTCAATTCTACAGTTCAGTGTACTGAGATCGTTCTATCGCAGATATCACTTTCCAACCGCACAACTCGAAATTTTCTTGTGAAGTTTGCGGCGGAAGGCCGATGCTTGATTACCGGCCCCATATCGTTGCTGATGCACATGCAAGATCAATTCGCCGCCTAGCCGAGCAACAGGCAGGGCACGAAGAGATGCTAACAGGCGTTCAGAGCCCTATCATGCACACACCTCTGCCTCTCAGCCCCATGGGTCCAACTTCGCCGTCGCCTTCGCCTCAAGAAACGCCCATTTTACCGCTTTCGCCACTCACCTTGCTCCGCGGTTTTGATCGACCTGAGAGAACAGGAGATGACGACGAAGAATCTGATGTCTCCGAAATGCCCATGGACTTCAACAGCTTGAAGGAAGCCCTCGAAGCGTTGGCTGACGCTGACGAAGAAGGCTACGACGGCGATTTTGCTGACGAGTTCCTTGCCGAAGATTCCATTGATGAATCTTCGGATTGGTACCCCTTTGAAAGAAAAGAGGTAAGCACTCCTTCAGAGTGCACCCGCCTTGCAAAATCTGATGTTTGAACCTTACCTTTGACAGCAAGTAATCGCGTTTTTGATCATCGGAACAAATCGGAACATTCTTTCGAGGGCCCAGTACCAGAGGATACGATCGATCCTGCGTATCTGTGATGTAAACCTACCTGAATGGGGGTCTGTAAGATCCTTGAGTGGTAAATTGAAGGACCGATTGGGACTTAAAGTCAACGAGCGGCTGAGTCCTTCGGGTATGCCCTTGTTTGGACTG
>KZ136667.1:0-12712 GCA_002157035.1 Melampsora medusae f. sp. deltoidis
GAGGCAGTCAAGGTCCACACTTTTTATGTTTTGGGGAAAAGAAGGTTAAAATCATAAAAAAAAGCTTTATTTGGCAAGCAGCTTTTGGGAAAAAGCCCAGGCTGATCTCATGACAAAAAATCGACATTGGGTCTATGTAGGTCCCTTGTTTGAGCGGCTCAAGCTCAAGATGGACTTACTAGTTAAGTTTGGGTTGAACTTGGAATTCATTTTTGTAGAGATTCTTGGAATATGTTGTAGTAGAAGAAATCTGTGCAGGATTTGAATCAGGGTCTCTGACCTCATGATCATCATACTGTGATGAAATTGCAATATGTACACATTCTGTTCCAGAAGATTTGACTTTTTTGAGTGAAGTTTGGTTACAAAGAGATGTTTTTGAGTTTAGCATGAAGGCTCAGCACCGCCAACATACCTAAATGTGTCGGATTGAAAAATCCGAGTACATATCTTCGGACACAAAACCTCGGAGAGAATCTTTCCGAGGTTTCTCTCCGAGGTACATACAATTCTTTGCACCAAAAAATCACTCGGATCAAAACCTGGGAAAGATTGTGTGCGAGGTTTTGTGTCCAGACTCGGATTTTTCGATCCGAGGTAAATATGTTGGCGGTGCAGCCATCTGACTGTTAAATAAGGTGTATTGGAAACTTCAAACGTTATGGTGATGATTTGAGCAAGATCAAGGGCCAAGAAGGTGAAGATGTGAAGTCGGAGATCGTCGATGAAGCTTAAGTGATGATGATGAAATGCTCTGGTATGTTTGATGATTGAGAAGGTTTGAGTTCTATGGACTCGAGAAGACAATTGAATTTCGTTAAAACTTTGATTCACTTGATGACACTATATGGAGATTGAATTGGGTGAAATGTGAGGGAAGAAGAGAGAAAGAAACAAAATAAAAGGACTGCGGTGGTCTACTGATGATCATTTGTGGGTTTGAGTTTTACTGTTTGATCTTAAATACCAAAAGTGAATTTCCTGTATTGCATCACACATACTGACACTCACAGCAACCCTTTTCATTCGATTTCAGCTGTACAATCACTTTTTTCACTTTTTCACTTTGCAAATCAAACTTAAAATCAATCAACATTCAAATACCTATCACTTCAACTTCAAAACTCATTCACTACATACTCTACTGGAAATACGAAATCATGGGAGGATCCAAGAGCCCTCCTACGCCTACTTCTCCCAAAGGAATACCATCACCAGTTAAGCCAATCTATTCAAAAAAAAATCATGAAACAAACAATCAATATTGATATTAGTTGTTTGTACTTTTATTAGGTTAATCAAAACTTACCTTTAACAGAAGAACAGATTGAGATTTTGAAAACGTTTAGATCTGAATTGGTTTCTGAAGGACATCTTCCAGAAGGAGAAACCTTAGGAACAGATGATGAAACTCTCATGTAAGATCTTCATTCGAAAAAAACAAACCAAAAATCACATTCATTGATTGATGAAAGTTTTGGAAAATTTAACTTTTGAACGAACGGACGTGGGGGGGGGGTTTAGCCGATTCTTACGAGCTAGNGGGGGGGGGGGTTTAGCCGATTCTTACGAGCTAGGAAATTTAATTTGATTCAATCTAAACGAATGATCACTCAATGTTTACAATGGAGACATCAAGTTGAAGGGATTGGAATTGACGAATTGTATAGAGATATGGACCCATTTAATTTTCCACAGAAAGAACACGTTTTTAAACATTGGCCAATGTATTATCATCGAGTAAGTTCGTTTGTTCGTTCTGTAATCCTTTTCATCATTTATCAACATATTGATGATGATTTTTTTTGATTATGATTGAAAGACAGATAAAGTTGGAAGACCGATTAGTATTCAACGATTCGGATCACTTGATCTTAATAAATTATATTCAGTTGTAGATAAAGAATCACACTTTAGATCGATCATCGTGAATTGTGAAGCACTTACAAGAGAAGTTTTACCGGCTTGTACTTATAGGAAACTTATGAATGAATATCCTTCAGATCCACCTCTTGAAGAATTTCCTCCGGGATTTGTGAAGGTCACTAATGCGTTTTGTATTGTGGATCTTAAAGGCTTTACTCTTTCTCAATTCTGGCAGGTAAGATTTGGTTTTGTTAGGCTGATTTAGGGTTTTCTAAGTGGGATGTGGAAGGATTTCTTATGTTGGTTTGACTTTTTGTTTCTTGGGGGGGGGTAGATTAAAAGTATTGCTCGGATTTGTTTTGGGATTTCTCAAGATTATTACCCTGAAACGTAAGACGTCGATTCCTTACAAATCTTTGATCTTTACAAACTATGGAAAAGGCGTGAATCTAATGAAACCTTTGTAATTTTTTCGGTCATGATCCTCAGAATGGGATACTTGGCTATCATCAATGCACCTTATTCATTTGCCACAATCTTTAAAGCGATCCAACCATGGCTCTCAAAAGAAACGATTTCGAAAATCAATATCTTAGGTGACAATTATCTCACCACCTTACTTGAACATATAGATGAAGAGAACCTACCGAGTTATTTGGGTGGCAAGTGTGATTGTGATCCGAAAGATTTGGCTAATTGTGATCGGAATGATCCGGGGTTTGAAGCTTCTCCTTGGTTAAAAGCTAGGGATTGGAAGCTTCAGAGTTGGACGAAGTTTGATCTGGATCATCCGACTAAGAAACATTCCAGTGAGCTTGATCGACCGGTTGTGAAGAGTAAAAAGGAAGAAGAAGAAGAGGTTCAGTTGGATGGGGAAATGACGACGGATGGAGCATTGATTGTGAATACGAATAAGAAATCTAATGAGACTGTGGGTTCGGGTTCTAAGGAAGTTGGAAAACCTGAAATCGGATCTGGAACGAAAACTGTGATGAAGAATGACGAATTAGGTTCCTCCAGTGAAGTTCCTTCTTCGACTCATTCTACACTTGATACCGTTAATGGAAATCAAACTTCTACTGCTTCTCTCTTTACTGCTCAATCTGAACTTGCTCCTTCTTCTTCAGAAGGATCTAAAGCTTAGAATTCATTTTTTCATGTATTTTGATTTCTTCTTTTTTTATATGAACAGTTTTTTTTATCAAGATGAATTTCTGTTTGACAAGTTACCTGTTTTTTTGAACGACATACATAGGAAGAGAAGTTATGAAGATGTAGATATACTTTTTTCTTTATGATTTTTTTTGATTTGATGATTTCCTTTTTTGCCATACCATGGACATTACTTAAAAAGATATATAAATAGTTTTCCTTCTTCTGGTACTCCGGTTCTATTGTTTTTTTCTTCTAGTTTACTTTAGTTTAGTTTAGCTCTTCTTCTTATAGATGCTTTTGTTCTCCTTGGTTGATTGTTGTTGTTTTTTGATCATTTTTTTGCAATCAAAATCTTTGTAGCTTTTGATATATACATGTATATTGATGAGCAAGAGAAGAGTGTAGGTGAGCTTGAGCAATGTACAAAGTGGTATTGTAGTGGTAAGGTAGACGTGAGGTTTCTAAACTTTGTGCAAGGGTTGATCTTACCTTTATGGCACATCAATGGGGGATGTTGGATGTCCTATTGGCAAGGATAAAGGGCTTTTCACCTAACTTAACCAAGTCCCTTGATGCTGGACAGCTGTCATTCAAACTAGTTGAATGCACATGTCTCAGCATGAGGGACTTGCGGTATATCTCAACTTTTTGGCTTGAAGCCTTAGAGTATTTTTGGCAGGGAGATTTTTTTTGAAGTGCTTTTTAGCTTATATTGCATGTCACACTATCTAAACACGTTAAGTAAGTTAAGAGATTATTTTGCCTTGGAGAGAAGGCTATCTAGTTGGAGCAAGTGAGTTGATTGACTTTTTTTGACATTTGTCTAATCACTGCTTGGTTTTCCTCCTTTGAGGTTATTTGATGAAGTTGCTGCTTTGGTTATCCACCCTTTTGGGTTTAAGACAATTTTTGGTCTTTGACCTATGGTTAATCATCTTTAGGCTTCTAGCCCACCCAAAGGAAGCAACGAGCCTTTGCTCAATCACACCTATATGCAATGCACAGCCTTTTTGAGGAATTCAGTGGATATGGTACAAGTCTTTTGGACTCTGTTATTCTTGTGATGTCACAAGATTTCTGAGCAAGCATTTGATCCCCCTCCCTAACCCCCTATGCTAGCATCAACCGGAGTCACGGGGGAGAAGGGGAGTTGATTTTGATGCAGGGTAACAGTGATGAACCGTAATGAGTTATTGAATTGACCTGACAAGTACCACAGCCACCAGCTATTAGTCACTGGTAGGCCAGAGACTACCACAGACATCAAGAGTATTTCAAGCAAATTTCAGAATAACCTGTAGCAAATTTCAAAATAATTTCAATAAAGCTTCAAAGTGAATCCAGGCATGCAACAGATCCAGCACACGTTAGGTGGATGCATTCTATGCAAGAATTGACATCCTCATCTGCCTGTTTCTTGCTGTTTTTTCTCCCCTGCTCTCAATTTCTCACAAGGAGTTGTCACTTAACCATGGTATTTGAAGCAATTTATCATCCAAAAACATATGTTTGATGACAAAGTAAGCTATATTGTGGAGAAATCATGTGTAAAATCTACATCAGATGTATGATGCATATCATTCATATCTGTGGTGTCTTTTCTTGTACAAATCCCTGACATTGGACAATAAATATCTTGGCTTAGAAACAAATGAGTCTTTGTGATCACTCACAATATTGTTTAAGTCAACAATCAAAGCACTGGGCCAGCAATACCAAATGTACCTGCCAGATTCTTGATGTCAGCTAACTGTCTGATAACAATTGTAACTTTAACAACATGATATTCCTCATGGATATTATAAAGAATAGGGGCAATAATCATGGAGGTCTCCAGTTTTTTCAAGAAAAAAACTTATTGTTACTGTACAGTTCAACAAAGCATACACAAAGCCTCATAATGTGATCTATCTGAAAAAACATATCCAAAAGCCTTGTTTATACACATAGACAGATGCACAATGTCTGGTGGATCCCAATGGTACTATTTACACCCCAATACAGATTGTTGGTGTGGGGTTCCTCACCCCAAGTGACCAGATATGGTTTTTTTTTCTTTTTCTGCAAAAAAACTAAAAGATTTATATATGGTTCACAAAATCACTAAAAAACACCTCATGAGTTCTACTATTTTGATGAAAACAAACTCTGAAAACCTTCTTTATTCACATAGAAAGATGCAAAATGTCTGACGGATCCCAACAGTACTATCTACACCCCTGTACAGAGCTGTGGTGTAAAGTCTGTGATTCCTATGAAAAACCAACCTTGATTATTGATGTACAGTTCAGAAAATCACCCACACAATATCATGATATACTATTTCAGAAAACAAAATTCTCATATGTAATACAGTTGCCTCTGTGAAAAGCAATACCCGATTATTTGGACCCAAAGCTATTGGTTTTGATTGGATATCTGTTCCGTCAAATCTCTGTCAAAACCAATAGAATTCAATATGCACTCAAACTATTGGTTATGACAAAGAAGTGGCTCAATAGTGAGCAGGCGGTGCAAGCAACATCACCAATCTCTTTGATTGGATCCACCACCTTCAACTCATCAACAAGGACTGATGCAAGGTGAGATTTCTGCAATGAAACATGCAATATGAACAAAAAAATGCAAAACAACATACCTACAAGCCACATTACCCGCTAAATTATTGGTTTGTAACTGTTTTTAAACCCGGGAACTCCAAAAAAAAGTATTGGTTATTGGATATGACCAGTTTATTGGTTGGTTGACAAAATTTACCGCAAATGAATTTTATTTGCCCAAAAAACTATCAGTTTTCCAAGAGTATCAGTTTTGATGTGTATTGGTTTTCTGAGAGGCAACTGTATACTATTTTTAAAAAAAAACTCCAGAAACCTTATTTATCCACGTAGCAAGATGCACAATGTCTGGCAGATCCCAAGGGTACTATCTAATTTCAGTTTTGGTGTAATGTTCAAAAAACAATTTCCATACTATCTCCAGAACCAATTGAGCTACCGGGGTTGTGAGACATGAAGATTGTAGGCAAAATTCTGGTGCATGGATTTTATTAATGGGATGAGAAGGACTTCATTTGGTCAAAAAAAGTTTGATAATGAGGCCATTTTTAATGCCCCGGCGGCTCTCACGCCAATTTTTTGACTTTACGTGTAAGAGCATCCACTATGGTTGTGTTAACAAGGTGATTTATTGTAAGTTTACCACTAAATTATACACAGGTCCACTATGGGCCTGTTTTAGACTTGCGGTCCCTATGACTGCTCCAAAATTTGTGTCCTGCTTGCTCAAATCTACACAAGCCTACAATTTGATTTATTGTAGGACTTCGTGCAGCAGATCAGTCAACAGCCATCAATTGGGCTCTACACTCAACACCTCCACTTGAAAACTCTTCTTTGATTTGGAAATAGGGGGGGCGCTCAAGTCAAACAAAATTGCTGCTATGAGTGTAAAAAAGTTTTCCCAATTCCATAAAATTTATGCAAAAGTTTATGGGATTGGGAAACGCTTTACAACATCCCACCATTTTTTTTGAGCAGCAAATTTACGCAAACTTACAGCCACAAGAAAATCCAAAGGACTACAAAACAAAACAAAACAAAACAAAGTACACAAACAGTGTGAGGTTTACAAGCAAAGAAACCTGTTAAGACTGACATGATCATCAGCAAACACGGACAGAGGCAAACAGATTATTGATCAATAGCTTCTCAAGAAGCCCTCAAGGGTTGTTGACCGCTGTTGACCATCTTGTTTTATGAAACAGGAAAAGTTTTTACAGCATGGTACCGTAAAAAGTCTTCCCCAATTTTTTAAGGACAGACCGTAAAGAGTTTGACTTAAGCCCTCTTAATCCCAACATCTCAACAGTGGGTCTTCCTTGTAAACCTTTGAAATCATGTCAAGCTTGTTTTGTTCAAAAAAGCGAGCTTACACCATTGATTGTACTGAAATTAAGCAAGGCACTCGTGTTGCTCATGTTCAAAATATGAAACCTGCAATTGACAGACATTGATCTTTTTGTTCACAATAGCAGTCATTGGTGGGGAATGTGTTGCATGGGGAGGATAAGATACGATATTTTGATGGGTGATTTTGCCATTAGGCATCAGGTGATTTAAGAGTGGATTATCGTTGTTAAATCAGACAGCAAAGCCCCCCCATAGATAGTGAGATTCATGTGTTTACCAACTTAGTTGTTACACGCATGATTAAATTTCGCGGTCAGGAACCCAAAACTTACGATAAAACACCAACACCATGGTGGATGCTCTAAGTTGCTTGCTGGAGCGAACTTGTTTTGCCAGCAAGGGACTTATGTAGTTAAGTTTGTGTTTTTGACATTCTTGGAAAAAGGTGGCTCAAACCTATAGTGGTTCTGGAGTACCTACCACAATTACATCACACGTGTCATACATAGTTGATAGGGAGAATGAATTTGTTGCGGGTCAGATTTTTGGATTAGGAATCGATTTCTTGGATCACGAATCACGTTTTTGGATTGCTGATTGGATTTTGTTGTTTATGGAGATATGAATCGGTGACCCAGGATCTCTAGAAAAAGTGGGTTTCCAGGAAATCGGGATATATCTATTTTATTTATAATCGAACGCTGACCATGTTGTTTGAGGCGCAGAGCGAATTTGTTTCTTTGATTGAATTATGAAAGTGTAGGGGATTTCGGGCGTGCATGTACCAGGCACGCGAAAACGTGGTCCAAAGCTCTAGACTGCAATGTATGTATGATCTCCAAGTATGTAGAACTTGATGAACGTGTTTTTTTCATTCAAGACTGGTTACTTTACCTAATTGTAGACCCGGACGATTTCCAAAGCGAAGGCGAGCGAGCGATGATGCGAAAAGGCCAAGCGTGGTTTTTTTTGAGAATTCAATCATCGGGAAATGTACACGAGAAAAGATGAGAAAAGAGCGAAACGATGAGGGGAAAAGGTTACATTGTAGAGTAGAAAAATGAAGGTCGAAGTGATATTTTGGTACTTTTAACCTCGATCGCTCTAGTGACCAATCTGTAATCTTTGATTGACTGTTATATGAACTCATCACCAAGGAGAAAGAGAAGAACGATCTTTTATTTTTGATGACGATGATGGTAAAAGGATAGCAAAGGGATGATGATGAAGAGTATGTAAGTTCATGAGTTCCAAAAACGAAGATTGAATTCGGTTGTGGAATTGAAGATAAACAATATCCAATCCAATCCAATCCATTATCTTATTTAACAAATTAACACTTTACATATATCAATCAATCGATTCTCCTTTTATCCTCAAGCTACATATCTAACACTGAAGCTCTGAAGACTTGATTCAAACTTCAATCGTTAGAGTTCATTCATAACTTTAGAAAAACCTCTCTTTACCATCTACTCCTGTCCTGTGTAAGTGGTGATTCTTTGGTTTTCCTTCATATCCTTTTCAACTACCTATTCACCTCGAATCAGCTACATGATATAATTGCAATGATCTTCAAATCGGGATGTAGTCGATGTACTCATTGACCTTCCCTATCAACAACATAACCCATTCTTAACGATAGGCGATAGTTCATTTTATACTTATGCCTCCTCCTCTTCTTCTTTACCTTTACAGTTTGGTTACCTAGCTCAAACTATTCAACTTGAGATAGTTGAGCGAGTAAGTCAAAATTCTTCATCAATTTCTTCGTAGTTTTCAAACATCATGAATCATTCGTTTTTGTATACAAAAGTACAACCATCATTGACCTCTGATTCTATTCTCGGGTTCCAGTTTTCCTGTGATTGTCTTTAGCAGTAGCAGCAGCATTCTACGTACTCGGCAAGATCGGCTGCTAGTTTTCTACACTTGTCGTGCTGTGCAGTTAGTTGAATTCTTTTGATTTTCGATGATGCTTAACAATGTACTTGGTTTCGTCGGTGAAGCCAAGTTCTTGGAAGTTTGGTGATGAAGAAGTGTAGAAATCGATTGAAACATTTTCCAATTATGTACTAACTGATGATCTATATCTCTTTCTCTTTCCTATCTATCCCGTGTCTATGACATGAAGTGATCATCATCATCATCATCAAGTTTGACAGATTTGATAGCATCCGCTTTTTAAGTTTCAAGAAGGAGTGAAACACCCATCGGATTCTCAAAGGAACCTTACTGGCTCATGGTTGTCCATCTTCTTTAACGAATTTGCATAATTTAACCAAGTCAGTTGAATTTCTTTAACTCTTCATCATCACTCGGACAGAATCAGAGCCTGTCTCATCGAAACTTTTCAAATCATCAAATTATAATATATCCAACTTAACTAAGTCACTCGATTGTTTTGCCTCTTATGTCATTCTTCATTCAACTCTTTTTCGGGTTAAGTTTGTAACACACTACATACACACTTTATACAACCGTCGTTTTCGGATTCAACCAACTCTTTCCCTAATACGAACTGGTTCAATTCAAAACAGCCTTCAACCACTTCTGATCAGCCTCCTTTCATCATCACCATCCCGTTCTCTCTCTCTCTCTCTCTCTCTCTCTCTCTCTCTCTCCTCTCTTCGCCTTTTGCCCCTCTCAACATCTTTTCGATTCGGCTCTTCCTTTCTCCCTAGGTCTCATATCAACCTACTCATCAATGTCACACGATTCCAATCGGCCAACTCGGCCTAGTCCTCCTACATTCCCATCCTTTTCACAACGTGGCTCTCCAGTTCGAAAACAGAGCGCTGATTCTGATATTCCCTCAGATCCAGTCAAAGTCAGTTTCCAAACTCATCAGGTTTTGTTTGTGCGTGTTGATGTGATTGTGGATCGCTAACATTTCAATTACCAAACCTTCCCCGTGAATTCAAAAATTTACCCACACATGTGAATCCACAAATTCAAAGGTAAACTTGGGCTCATCACCAACAAACTCGGATCCATCACTTCCGATTTTACCTAAAGATGAAGAACTACCACCTACTCGACATCCTCATGCCGTTCGCTTCGGTCCAACTGCAGGCCCATCTGATCCAAACTCTTCCGGACGTGCTACTGAAGGTCAATATGGTGCCAATCCAAACATGCGTCGAAAGAAATCGCTAGTCCGACCTGATCGAGCTCCAATTGACCCATCTCATCGACTTTACAATTACCGAAATCATGCCGCTGCAATGCAAGCTGATGAACGTGGTCGAGTAGGATTAAGTAAGACGGGTACAGCAGCTGTTGATGGCTCAGTAGCACTTGTCAATCAGAATCACGACCTCCCTCGTCGAGCGGACCCTCGTTCATATTTTTCAGATCCTGAGAATGAAGACAATGATCAACCACATCGACATCCTCGTGCACCTGGATTGATGGCTGCTCTCGGTCGTACCGCCCCTCCTCAAGCACGCCATCCAAATGCTTCATCTGGATTTGGTCATGGGGCTGAAGGTCTTAAACGTGGCAAAAGTCTGTTGGCTCGTCGACCTGGTGAAGCAGAAGAATCTGGTCTGGCGATTCTCAAACGTGGTGAGACACTACGGAGAAGAGTCAACAAGAGAAAGATGTCAGATGCTGATGTAGTGGCTGTGGTAAGTGATCACAAGCTGCTTGGAACATTGTACCTCATCCAATTTCAAAGAAGCTGACACAATCAATCTGTTTTCAATTTAACTCAAAAATAGAACATACCCGTCAAAAAGCCAATTGAACCTTGGCCAATCTTTTGCAGAGCAGTCACTTGCTGCTTCCCATTATTCGTACTATCATGTTTCGGAATCAAAACCCCAGAAAGAGCTGCAGCCTGGAGAGAAAAAATGGGTATCCTCTTCCTCATCTTCACTTTAATGGGCGGTGTTGCCTTTCTTACCTTTGGTTTTACACAAGTCAGTCTCTTCATGTCATCCCAGAACAGCCAAAGAAATTCGCCTTAACGTTTATTCTTTTCGATCTAGGCTGTTTGTGGAAAGCCGCCGCTCAGGTATCATTCAGGAAATTTACAAGGAGGCATGATGATCTTCCATGGTGAAACATATGATCTGAACAGCTTTCAACATGTCGGAGCTCCTGGGATTGCTGCTGGTGATAATCCTTTATACAACTCATTCAACGCAGGTGGTCAAGATGGAAGTTTTCTATTTCAACGAGTTAACTTGAACTGCAAAGGTATCATCACGGCTGCTCCCGGTACTGGTATTCCTGTGGACAAAGATGGAAACCTAGGGTGGTATTTTCCTTGTAACCTTTACAATCAGTTTGGTACAAGTCCCGTGAACAAGACCGTGAGTCTTTTTTAATCTTCTTTGAATCGATCAACTTTGTCTGAGTCTTTTTATAATCTTTGGTGGTGTTCCAATAGGGATACGCTCAAGGTCAATTATGCCATACTCAAAACGATGCACGATCCGCTTTCATCAAAATGAAACCATTAGGACAAGTTTACTATACCTGGAGTGATCTACGTAATTCGAGTCGAAATTTGGCCGTTTACGATTCAGCTGTCTTGGACCTAAGCCTTCTGAACTGGTTGGACAAATCTCAAGTGACTTATCCCTCTGTGTTCGATGATCTCAGAGTGATGAACAACAGCTTTAGTGGTCAAGATATCACCATGCAACTCGTTCGCACAGGTGGCAAAGAGCTAGGATCCTGTTTGACTGATACCATTCAAGTCGGTTACATTGATACCAATACCTTAGGATGTGTTGCTTCTACCGTCGTTCTTTACGCTTCATTAGTGGTCATCATCGGTGTAGTGTTGATCAAATGGGCCATGGCAGTCTCTTTTGCTTGGTTCTTCGGATGGAGACTCGGTTCTTTTGGTAAGGAAACTGCTGAACAGAGAGCTGAGCGAGCTGCTGCCATCGAAAGCTGGACAGATGACATTTATCGACCTGCGCCTGCTCGATATCGGCCGAATGCGAAGAATGGAAAACGTAGTATATTACCCAATACCAGTCGATTTACTATGGCCGGGAAACCTAGTGGTGGTGTAGGTGGTGGACTCAACGGCGGTGGTGGGGCTAGGCCGATGAGTACTTATGTTGGAGAGATGAATCGGAAGAGTATGGCTTTTACTAAAGGCATGCTCGCTGTGCCGGGCATGAAAAATTCGCCTCCCACTTCACCAGGTGCGAACGGAGCGTTCAAAGCGTCACACAGTGCTAGTTCCTTACCTCTTGGCTCGCAAAGATCATCTTATATGATGGGAACGGGTGCTGGAGGTGGTGGAAGTACAGAAGGAGGCTCTACTCAACCCCCAGGATGTCCTTTTCCGCTTTACAACGTTATACCTCAACCACCACCGGATTACGAACCTTTCAATTTTCCATTAGTTCACACTATCTGCCTTGTGACAGCTTACTCGGAATCCATCGAAGGTCTTCGTACAACACTCGATTCACTTGCAACGACTGATTACCCAAATTCGCATAAATTCATCCTCGTGATCGCAGATGGGAAAGTGAAAGGTTCAGGAAACGATATGACCACACCTGAAATTTGTCTGACGATGATGAAGGAACTCTTGATACCAGCGGAAGATGTAGAGCCATTGAGTTATGTTGCAATTGCAGATGGACACAAACGTCATAACATGGCCAAAGTTTATGCAGGATTCTATTCGTATGATAATAATACGGTAGAAGTTAATAAACAGCAAAGGGTACCGATGATCTTGATTGCTAAAGTAGGAAATCCAGATGAACAAAATGAATCTAAACCGGGTAATCGAGGTAAAA
>MWRK01008753.1:0-10444 GCA_002157035.1 Melampsora medusae f. sp. deltoidis
TTTATGCCCGCCAGTGAAGCTCCACCAGCACCTATTCCCTGGGTTTACAACCCGGAGGATCACATCAACATTGATTCTTCTATCTCCTCAGATTTTGCCCCTGCTGGCACTTCCTCCGGTATTCCCGTCATGGTCCCTCCTACCCCAAACATTATTAAAAAACCATCAGCATCACCTCTCCATGAAGTGTTACCTGTTGCTAATAATCAACAGCCACAACCATCCTCTTGTAATAAAGGAAAGGAAGTGGTCTTTTCCAAAACCACTAGAGGTTCACATGCCAACAGAAACTCTCCCGACACTTGTCCCATTCATGGCCTCCCCACCCCTGGTGTATTTAATGGGAATGCCACCTTGGTTTCTCATCTACTTGCTCTGTGAGGCGCCACCAGTACTGGTTCACCCAATATCATCATTCCAGCTCAATCAACATCCCAATTACCTTTACAAAACATTGTTGATTTATCTCAATCCCCTCCTTCAGAGGCTCCTTGTTCTATTGAACAAATCCCATTGGCAGATTGTCTCACTAATCCTCCCGCTGACCTTAATCCACTGGTCAATGATTTTCTTGCCACTGCTTACCATCCTTTGGAACCCTCAAATATTCTTCCGGTTCCTACTATCCCTTTGAGTCCTCTGGCTCCGGCCATTCCCGTTGTTCAATCTCAATTCTATGCACAACCTGGTCCCCCTCGGAACACAGTTGTTGCCATTCCTCCAACTCTTATCTATCCATTAAATTTACATCTTCCTGAAGTTGCTAACCACAACTTTTCTCCTATCGCCTTGCAGGTCCAAGATATTGCTTTATTTTACCAAGAGCATATCAAAGACTGTTGTTCCAACTACATTGGTGCCCTTAATTGACCAGTCAATTTCCCTCCTACAATGGTCAGGACTCTCCTCGAATACTCATACATCAACCTTGCTCAGCTCTATGCTGAACAAGCTGTATGTGGTACTTCAAGAACTCAAAATTTGGAAGATGCCAACTCTCACAAAAACTGGCAATACACTTCTTGGCCTCAACAAACTCGGATCAAAGTCAACAATATCTCTACTTTTCAAGATCTCATTGGAACGCTTGAACTTGCTTACGTGGCAGTTTTTCACCTGGCTATTGACTACATACGCACATATTTCAATAATATCATTGAACTTACCAAGTCCAGGAGAGCTAACATTCCCTTTTCCAATATTAAAGCTTATGATGAAGCTTGTTGTCATGGGTTTGCTTGTTGTCCTACTATCACTTGGGGTGATTTCAAAGCTTGTGCACTCAAAGGTTTTGAAAATCAATTTCTCTATTGTCAAGAAATTCCTCAAAAAACCATCACTTATCCAGCCTCCCTTCCCGCAAAGCCTAGTAAGAATCCTAAAGCGTCTTCCTCTAAGACGTCTTCTTATTCTTCTATTCAACCTAAACTCTCTTTGAAAAAACCTTACAAGAAGCTTTCTATGGCTGGTGTTGCTGAATTCGACCAACCTTGTTTTTGTTAGAATTGTACTGACTGTGATTGCAAGCTCACTGGCTGCACCCGTCTCCATGACGTCTGCAATGCCTTCCGATGTCTCCAAAATCATTGAGGAAGCAAACGTCATTGATACCTGCGGTTCTCGACGATATCTACACAATCCTGAACTTGACAACACCATCTTTCTTCACTCTTCCCCTTTCATTGATTTCTCTTTGCATGCTACCCCTCTCCCAGATCCTCCTCTTCCTAAAGATGATCCACGGGCAGATTATGCAGTCAACAGACGTCCCAATCTGTTTTTTGTCAAAAACAGATTCAATACTCAACTTTTTGCCAAACTTCTATCATCACACCCAAACCACAATCTTGTCACCTCAGTTATCAACGGTATGATGTATGGTTTCATGCCGCCACTTTGCGGCTCAACTCCTGACTTCCCCACCACTTGTCCTAACCATTCCTTATCCAACAAAGATGCCTTAATCGTCAATTCATCTAGAGACAAAGAAATTAAGCTTGGCAGATATTCAAAAGGTTTTAGTACTCCTATTTGTGGCATGCAAATATCCCCCCTCTTCGTTGTTACCAACCAAAACTCTGGCAAGAAACGTTTAGTTACTGACATGAGTTTTGGCACCAATTCAATGAATGATCTTATTGATCACTACCAATTCCATGTTGATCTCAATTGAATGTCAAATTTTGTCCCTTCAATGCTCAGATTTCACAAGAAAAAGAAGCCCTTCCCCATTTGGAAGTCCGACATCAATTCAGCCTTTCAAAACCTTTTTGTTCATCCTTTCTGGCAATTTTGACAAATCGTCTACATCCAAGATCACTACCTCATTGATAGATGCCTGAATTTTGGGTGTGCCAGTTCTCCCTGTATTTGGTGCACTTTCTTCTCTCTTATTCTCTGGATCGCTTTTACTCACTTCAGTATCACTGACCTTAGTGCTTATATGGATGACTCTTGGGGCCTCAGCTCCCCAAAACTCATTGATTACAAAGGCCATAAGATTCCCTTGAATCAGGCCAAATTCCTTTTTATGTTTGATCAGCTCCAGGTTCCTTGGGTATGGGATAAACAAATCTTTGGCTATGAACTCAAGATTATCGGCCATTGGGTTGACTGTCAAAAGTTAACTATCTCTCTTTGAGACAATAAACAACATGGTGGAGGATTACCGGTTGGTTGCCATGGGTTCTCAATACATTCCCTCTTGTATGATCCGTGCTCCAAACTGCTTATTCAAAAACATCAAACAAATCTTCCCAACACGCTCTTGTTCCTAGAAACAACATCATTTATGAAGACTTCTCTTGGCTTGCCAGCAAACTCGAATCTTGCAATGGTCGTTGTCTCCTTGACTGTCTCTATTGGCCTCCTAAAGATGCTGACATTACTTTCTTCTGTGACTCTTGCCCTGACGGTCTCGGTTTCTGGAACATCAAAGATTGCATTGGTTACTCCATGATCATCCCAGCCCCTTCTGGGAACAGTTTGTGGGCCGAACTCCTCTCTGTTGTCCTTGCTATGCGCATGGTAGCAGAGAATGGCAAAAGAAAGATCCCCATCTTTACTGATTCATCTAATGTCTCAGACCTTTTTAGCTCACACCGTCCCTTGCAATTACCTCACGATCTTTTTTGTTATGCGGTTGACACCATGCTTGAGTTCCCAATCCTTGTGAAAGTTCGACATCTCAAAGGTCTCAGAAACAGCATTGCTAACCATCTTTCTTGAGATCGAGCTCATGAAGTAAAACTCATGTTCCCCCACGCTCAACTTCCCACACTTTTCCTCCACAATTCCTTTGTCAAGGCATCCCCCCTTTGAATGACTTCCACCACTCCTCATGATTTCTCCACTATTGATGCTCAAGTCAAACTTGACATCATCTCAAAAAGACATAACTCTACTCTCAAAAAATACAAATCGGCTCATAACAATTTGCTTAAGTTTTGCCTTCTCCATAAAATTCCTCCACTCCCCAATGAAACCACGCTCGCCCACTATTGTTCTGTTATGTGTAGAATTCTACAACCTGCCACGGTAAACAGCTACCTCACCGGTATTTTCTACCACTCACCACAATTTCTTTTTGCTCCATCCGCCTGTATGTCATCTTGAGTCAAGGATGTCATAAACGGCTGCAAAAAGAGATTTTCTAAACCTACCAAAGGAGTCAACCCTATGCTCATTACCAACATCAATCTTGTCGTCTCTTTTGCCTCTGATTACAACGACCTCCTTTTTGCCACCATTTTGTCCGTTGCCTTTGCTGGTCTACACCGTATTGGCAAACTAGTTGTTCCTGATTCCACCAACAATTCAGTCCTATCCAATTCCATTTGCCGAGCTTCATTCAACTTCTCAGCCTGTCTATCATACACTTGATGTTATCTTCTGTACAACACAACAGATCCCTGCAGTAAAGGATCCCTGATTGTTATCACAGCCCAATCAAACTCTCCCTCAGACCCTATCAATCTTCTCTATCATTACATCCGTATTCACAACAAGATTTTGCTCGATCCACTTCTTTTTGTCCGAGCTAACAAAAATCCACCAACCCGCTCCTGGTTCACCGGGAAACTTAAGTTTTTCTTTTGTTCATCCCGCTCTGGACACTCTTTACGCGCCGGCGGCGCGACTCATATTTTTCAATCCGGTGTAAATCAAGATTTCATCAAATCTCTTGGACAATGGTCTTCTTCAGCCTTTGAAGCTTACATCCGGGAACACCCTTATCTCGCTATGTCCGCCGTTACTGCCCGTAATTTCCATACTGGCGCCCACGCTGGTGCTTCAATTGTCTTCAAGGACTTTTGAACTCCTTTCCATCCATCTTTATTTTTATAAAAAAACATCTTAAACGCTCCCTGCGGTCATTCAAGTATGAATTAGTAAGTCATCTTACTTCTTCATTCATAAACCAATAACTCATCTTGTTTTGTCTTTTAGATTTGACTTGATGACTATCTATCTTACCCTCTTGACTCCCCTGTGGCTGTTCAATTTGATTCTGTAAGTCTCCTTACTCTATCAAAAACACTTTATTATCCTTATCTCTGTTGTTTTTCCATAGATAAACTTGATAACTATCTCCCCACTCACATTGATTCCCCTGTGGTTGATCTTGTAAGACTATGTCAGTTCTTACTTACCCTTCTCATTGCTCTTTAGCTTATCTTGACATCTTCATAGACTGTCTTTTTCAATAACTATCATCTTCATTGCTAAAAAACTTCCAACATGGTTGTTTTTCATTTTTAGTAAGTCTTCTTACTCTAAATAAGAATTCATATTCTTGAATTAATACTCATTTTCCATTCTTATGGTTTTGATTCTTTCTTCTCCTAAAAAATTCATATTTTTTACATCCACTAAAAGGTTCCTTCTTTTCCATCATACCTTTCTATGTTTGCCCATCAAATATTCTCATATTAGCGGGAGGAAGCAGACCTTCTTTGTCAACAATTGCATGTGTATTCTATTCTACATAGATCTTAATTTACATTGCAATCAAGGCTCTACGCCTTGATTCTAGCTAGTAGATTCATTCATTGCACGTAGCTAGATCAAGCTTGAACCTATTCTCTACAAGACAATTTTTTCAAATCCTTGGCGCGAGCTCCTGTAAATGAGGCAAACATAGGCAAACAATATCATCTACCATGAACAAGAGAGCAGGGTGAAGGACAAAATTCAAAACTCAAAACACAAACCCAGTCCAGATACATACTCAATTTTTGGGTAACTCTCATCAATCCTCACCAGAACGTCATAGAAAAAATCCAGATGATGTCAAAGACAATTCCAGACAACTCCTGTTGTAGGCTCTTGCTATGGGATGGAGGCCAGGAAGGTGTCTACTTATACTATCTGGATTGCACTCTGACAAAAGGGTCTACAAGGTACGTGCGTGTTGTCTGAGAACACACTCTCTATCTGTGACATCTAGTATGTATGAGTGTCACGCTTGGTACATAGAGCCCATATCATTATCCCCCCTTTAATGCCCAATCACCCTCTTGACGGCTCTGCATTCTGTCCACGGGAGGCATGCAAAAAAACCACATGGGAAAAACGTCCCCCTCTCAATTTCTCCGTGTCCTGCGGTGTTGTCCAATTGCATGCAGAAATTTTGAATGACATTCGTGAACCAATTCCTTGCTTTTTTTTTGAATTTACCTCTGGTTCCCATCAATTATGGTCCCACCCATATCCTTTCCAACTGATGAGATATTCTTTTTTATTACTTATATTCCTACAGTCTAAGATCTTGTCAACCTCCCATTCTACCTTGCCGTTGATCTCCACTGGGGCTGGAGGACTTTGTTTACATTTGGGCATTGTGTCTGGTTCAGATTTTTGTAGTACAGAAACGTGAAACCCTGGGGTACACTTTTCATGGAGAGCGGTAGCGTCAGTTTATAGGCTGATTTAGAGTTGCATTGAATGATTGGAAAAGGCCCTAGCCATCTATGATCCAATTTTGTACTTGGTTGTGTCGTAGAGATGTTTTTACTACTAAGCCACACCTTGTTGCCTACTCTCCAACGTGGTGTTGCTCTGACATATTTGTTGAATTGTTGTTCCATAGCTGCTTGGGCTCTTCTCAAGCTCTCTTGAAGTTTTACCTGTACTTCGTTGATAAGCTTCAGACACGCTTCAACCGTTGGTATGCATTGTGCTGTCGACAGGATCCTGCTGAATGTTAGGTTGAAGCCGTAGTTTGCCATGAACGGCGAAACTCCTGTGGATGTATGGTCAGTGTTGTTGTACGCGAATTCTGCAATAGGGAGTAGTGATTGCCAATTATCCTGTTGGTACATTACAACATGTCGTAAATAATGCTCAACCACCTTTTTGGCAATTTCTGACTGGCCGTTGGTGCGTGGATGGTATGCCATGGACGGGTGCAATTGGATCCCTAGTTGTTTGTTGAGTTCCCGTGTGCTTTGGGATATCAATATATTTCCGCGATCTGAGATGATGGTCTTTGGGGTTCCATGTAGTTTCCACCCACTGTTGATCATCAAATCAGCAAGTTCATCAGCCTTCATAGTATCTCTGCAGGGTAAAAAGTGAGCCATTTTTGTCATCCTGTCAACTACTGTTAAGATGCTATTATACCCATTTGACTCAGGTGATCCAGTGATCAAATCATAGCTAATGTTGGTCCATGGTCCTGCTGGGATTGGTAGCGGCTCAAGCGTCCCAAAAGGTTTTTGTGTTATGGACTTCACACACTGACACAAGTCGCATCTGTCAACAAATTGGTTTACGTACGATTTTTGGCAGGGCCACACAAAGCTACGTTGTACTAGGTTGAGAGTCCTTGACCTTCCCAGGTGGCCTGCTAACAACAAGCTGTGTCGGCTCCTCACAACGTTGGCTTTTGATGTTGAGTTGTCCGGCACTTTGATCGTGCCTCTGTTGTACAGCACTCTGTCTTTGACGGATAGGTGTGTTGTTGCAGTTCTGACCTTTGCTGAAATAGGGTTGTTAATTGTGTCAATTATGTTCATGATGTGTTTGTTGTCTTTGGACAATTGCCTAATACAGTTGATTAGGCTGTCGTCGGTTGGCACCCCCGATTCTTCTGGGTCTACACTTCTGTTGTCCGTACCTAGGACATCCACCTCAAACAAGTGCTCTGCATCATTTAGGTGTACCTTCTCGTCCTCAAAAAATGACTTGATGTGTTTAACTCAACAAAAGTTTCAGGTGTCAGGTTTTCAGGTCGTAGTAATTGGCCAAAGGTTAATTTCTTGTTGTTAGTGGGTTCTAGATCTGGTCTTTGTGATGGTGCGTCAGGTTTTGCAGATTTACGTCCTGGTCAGAATTTGATTTGGAAATCAAAGCAGCCCAATTTCTCAGCCCACCTTGCTTCACTGTGTCTGAGTGATACTCGCTCGTCGACGAGATCACACTGAGTCCCTTTCAGGCAGAAAGGGAAGTCGTGTGCGCTTGTCGACCGGCAAACGCTACACAGACACGGTGCTTGGCGTCAAGTCACTTGTTTGGTTTTCATAAAACTCTCTAGATTGCGGTGGTCAGTATAGACTATTACCTCTAAGCGATGACGTTTGCCTTCCAGGTAGTGCCTCCACTCCTTAAATGAGGCCACGATGGCTAGAAGCTCCTTGTCAAAGATTTTGTAATTCCGTTCGGCCTGGATCAGTGATTGAGATAGATAAGCAACTGGGTGTAGTTTGCCGTCATCATCGGATTGTTGGGAAAGTACCGCTTCAAGGGCAAAGTCTGAGCAGTCGCATTCAAGTATAAATGCCTTGTAGGGGTTAGAAATCTTCAAGATTGGCGCAGATGTGAATGATTTTGTCAGTTATTTAAAGACGTCCTTGCACTTTGCGCTCCATACAAACAGTGTGTCTTTTTGGGTAAGCTCGTGTAAAGGGCGTGTGGTTGCAGAGAAATGGCCAATGAATCTTCTGTGGAGGTTGGAGAATCCAATGAAGTGTTCTAATTCCTGAATCTTATGTGGTGTGGGCCATTCCCAGACGGCCTTGACCTTTGCCGGGTCCATCTTGATCTTGTTGCATGACATGATCAGGCCAAGGTATTTGACTGCAGAGCGGGAGAACTTGCACTTCTCTGGTTTGAGCCACAACTGCTGTTTTCTGAGTCTCTCCAGTACGTCCGTTACCACCGCCGTGTGATCCTCACCTTTCTTTGTGTAAATCATAGGGTCATCAAGAAATACCGTGGTGTCCTTACCAATCCTCCCTAGAAGGATATCTTGCATAAAATACTGAAAGAAACCCGGTGCTCCGGTCGGTCCAAAAGGCATTGTGAGGGGTGGAAATTGGCCTGACTTGCAAATAGAAGCCAGTTTATCTTTGTCTTCCTTGGCAACGCGTAAGTTGCCATATGCGTTCCGCAAGTCCAACTTTGTAAATTTGTCTGCATCAAGAAGGCTGTCTACCAAATCCATAGTGAGCAGGAGTGGGTATTTGTTGTTTACCGTGAGGGAGTTCAGTTTCCGGTAATTGAAGCTGGGTCTTAGTTTCCCATCCTTCTTTCCGGTGAATAAAACCGGTGCTGCCCAAGGTGAAGTGGTGCGCCAAATTGTTCCATTAGACAGGCCCTCATTGATCATCTCGTCTAGCGCTCCATTTTCAGCCGGGGATAAAGGGATTATGCGGCTTGCTTGTCGCTGCGCTTCCTCCACAAGCTCGACTGTAAAATCATACTTCCTGCGCGGTGGTAGTACCTGCGAATTTGATTTGTGGAACATATTAATGAAGTGGTGGTAGCGTGAGGGTACAAGTCCTTCGGGGGTTTTGATTGGTGTGCCTTTCTTGGTTTTGGCTGCAATCTTTGCCAAGGTTGACCATGAAGCGCCAGCTGCGCTAATACCTGCATCATAGTTATCCAGGAGAGAAGCACACTGGCCAGCTGGTACGGTAGGAAGGAGAGTAGGGGTTGTATCAAACTCACATTGCGGGGGCTCTGATGATTCATTTCTGATAGCGGCCCCCTTGTCATTTTTGCTAGCTTGCCCCAATAGCTCCTCTTGAGGACATGTTGAGGCGGTTTTTGGAGTAGACAAGACTGGCGATTCAGTCACAATGCAATTCTCTGTTGCGGTCAATGCCTTGCTGGTGTTGTTCAGGTCAGGTTGTGTCGAGCTGTTATTCAAGTTCAAAACCAGCTTGCCAATTGTTTCATTAAGACAAGGGATGAGGGGTGTATCGTACTCACATTGCGGGGATGCTAATGTATCCTGGAAGATACACGTCTCCTTGTCAATATTCCTAGCGTACCCCAAGGGCAATCCTGTGCACAATGAGGTGTTTCTTGGTAGTGACGAGGCCGTGTGGGCCGCGATTTCAGCCAATTCATTCTTAAAAAGTCGGGTCTTCCAATCAATACAATGTCTATTCTTGCGGACCCATGGCATACCAAGTATGCCATTGTATGTGTCTTTGATTCACGCAATGATGAAGTGGGTGGTGGTGGTATTGTTGTCAAGCCTTAAGTTGATCTCATGAGATGCATGGCTTGTTGTGCCGTCAAAGGCTGATATTTTTCGTTGGCCGCTTGAGGCGTACTCCATGAGTCCTGCTTGATCAGCTACTGATTCTCTGAGGACGTCATGAGTCGAGCCGGAGTCAATTAGGAAAAGAGGGGGAATGGGGTCTTGGGATATGGCTCGTGGAAGGTTTGGCATGGACAAAGAGGTACTGAGAAATATTTGGGGATCATATTCATTGCGTATCATAATCTCACTAGCACCAATTTTAGTAATCAAGTTATCCTCTACACTGCCCAGGATAGGCATATCTAACAGTCCTGAGCGGCGCCATCTTTTGACAAATTCGCTCTTCCTCCTCCTTCCTTTTTATGATTCAAATCCATCTTTGCCATCTTCTCCTCTAATTCAGAAATTCTGATTTGATCTCTAGGTCTGCCTTTTCCTTTACCCCCCCTCTCTCTGTACAAAATCTTGCTATGTGACCCTGACCATTACATCTGAAACAATGACCGGTATTTTTCCTCTTCTCCTTTTCCCCTTCAGATAGTTGTACACAGGTAGATGATATGTGCATGGCGTTGGGATCGGGTGTAGGGGTAGTTGTAAAGCTATGGGATGCATGGTTGGTAGCGGTACCGTGGAGTTTGTTGTCGACTTTGATAGCAAAATTACTGATATCTTCTAATGACTTGAACTCCTCACAAACCATCACCATTGCCACCCTAACCTCCTTCTTTAATCGTTGTTCGGACTGGCTGATAAGGGTTGAGACTTCCCATCCAGTATGGTAGGCATCCAAGTTGAACTCGTGGACGTAATGAGCTACTGGTTGGGTTTGGCAGAGTGCACGAATAGCCCATTCTGACTTCAACTTTTTCTCACAATCAAAGTAAATGGCTTCAAAGTTGCTGGTAAAGCGTGCATATGTGAAGTTCGCCGCGGTTTCAGGGTTGA
>MWRK01008817.1:0-15536 GCA_002157035.1 Melampsora medusae f. sp. deltoidis
TACTCACACTTGGTCAGCTTAGACGCAGCATACTCATATCTCCAGATTTTCGAGCACGGGCTTCGCAGATCCATATCCCTACAACAGCTTCTCTACCTACGTAGGTACATAAAAGAGGTACCTCAAGACATGATGGATTTTTGCGGGATGCATATGTGGTTCGCTGTGATGTGGATGGTGATCTTCGAGGGCGCGGCGAACGCGCTCGTGAGGGGCTTAGTTAAGCTTAGGATGGTGATCAGTAGAAACGCTGACGCTCACAAACTTCTGGCTCGACAGAAAGGTCGCGTCGGATTGTTCTCCCAAATTCCCGCCGTGCTTTGCACATAGCCGAAACCATGCAAGTGCTGCCGTGATGCAAAGCTCTAGCCGAGTTTTGCCTCTGGTGAACAAAATTCATCAACAGAGCTATGTACTGCACAGTCAAACTCTACCATACATATTAATCCACAGAGCACCAGCAGGCTCGGACTTGATGACCTTGGTACATGCCAGAAAAGCAAAATTGGGGGGAAGCGTTCATCAACCGTCGGAGACATCTGGAAGGATAGATCCTAGCCTGACATCCACACGGTCAAAGCAAGGCCTCCAGAAAGTGTGGAAAGCAATTTGTAACCGAAGAAAGGTATAAAAAGAATGACCTATCGATCGTGATCCGGTCATCCCCTCAGTTCACTTTCATTTCCGCGTTCACTCATTATACCTTCAGTGATCCCAAATCCATCGTAATACCAGGTCTTTGAGGCAAGATTCCTACTGTCAGTCTTGATACTTGTAGCATCAGGTCAAGCCCTTCGGCGCTGACATCGCTTTCTTCTTGTAGTTCCTTTCAATTTTCCAAAATGTTTCCCAACATCAAGTTCATCAGCATCGCTTGTGCTGTCGCCTTCGTGTTCGCAGGTACCAAAGGGTTCAATTTATTACCTTCAATTTGCAGCCTCGTTAATAGCTAACTCATCTGGTTGATTTCAACGCAGCCGGGGTGGTTGATCAAGCAAATGGCTCACCTCTTGACGTCGCTGATCAACGGTGGGTCTACAGTCATCATTGTTTCCTGAGTTCACTCAGTCACTAGCCTTTGAAGGTCAGAACCTGACGTGATGTATGCAATTTCCTCCCGGGATTTAGCTCAAGTGCGATAGCGCATGGTGCCGGAGCAGTCCCATTGGAAGCTCGCAACGAGAAGCTGGTGAGTCGAAGCGCTCTTCTATAGCTCAAACAACGCGATTTGACCTTCAAACGGGTAGGGTGCCGTAATCGACTGTGACGATGACGATGGCAATGACGATGGCGATGACGACGATGCGAAGCATCATCATCACCCAAAACACGGGCACGGTCACCCAAAGCACAAACACGGTCACCCAAAGCACAAGCACGGTCACCCGAAGCACAAGCACGATCCTGATCACCCAAAGCATCCTCATGACTCTGATCCAACTCCTGAACCGTCATCCAAGTACCCGGGCCCTCCGAAATCTCCATCCCGCGACCCTAGTCCAGATCCTCCTAAGCCTAAGCCATACCCAAGCCCACAACCTCCCAAGGACCCTTCTCCACCCACCAAGGAACCTTCTCCACCCACCAAGGAACCTTCTCCACCCACCAAAGAACCTTCTCCGCCGTCCGGCTGTTCCAATCCACACGATGATTCATCTGCTTCTAATGATCCTTTAATTGTGGTCTCTGGTCAAGTTTCTTCTGATCACTCTAAATAGATCAGAGATTGCCAAGTTTCGTCTGAAAGAGTCCCATGAACGCGAACTGTAGCTTTTTGTTTGTTTCTGTGGCCTTTTGTAATGACTTCTGTTTGTTGCACGTAGTAATGGATAATCAAGCATTAGTTACGATATGATGTTCATAGCGAAACGCATAAATTTATGGCAATATGTTCAATTACATAGTCCGGCCAAATTTCCAACTCGTACCCTCTCGTGCCTTGAGATTTTTATCAATTTTCATAAGTGGACAGCGGATTACAGATGTGGGTCTCATCACTCTTGAAAATTATGCTCCACCCTGACCACGAGATGGTTTCCCAAGCTTGAAGGCAAGTATGATGATGGCGAGTGTACACGAATTGTGATTGATGTTGACTTCCCTGGAATCCCTCGAATTCTCACGCTGCTTAAGCCGGTACCGAGAGAGTAATCTTTGTGTATCACCATTCCATAGCCAGTAGTTGTAAAGGACAGTCAAAGTGAGAGTCAAAATAAATCAATGATCCGAATGCATATAAGCATGTGCCAAGCCTAATCAAGCTTATCATCAAGACTACAAACAGACCGCGGCCGTGTTCACAAAACCGATGCACGAATTCAATGGAGACCTGTAGCTGTCGATTGAAACACGGCGATGTAACAAAGTCAAGCCTTGCACAAAAGCTCAAAACTGCGCTCAATCAGCTCACTTTTACCACTTACTGCCTTGCACCGTTCTCGCCGTTAGGTGTCTTCCTATCTATTTGGGGCCTGAAGCTTTTTTGCCTCGTGAGGCATCCTTAATAAGAAAAACCTCGAGCTGGTGATGAAACTTTTACGAAACTTTTGTCTGGGCTGTCTCAACTTCCTAGATCATTTGTAAAGTGTCCGGTATCACTTGAATTGAATTTCGGCTCGGAGCTGTGCGAGTTCCGACATGTCTTCAAGATCCTTCAATTGAACTACACATTCATAGCACACGTTGTGTTGAAATATTAACTGGTCAATCATTGCTACTCCAAGACTTTCATTTTTATCTCAATTCAAGCACTGTGATTTTGGCCAAAAAAGGGTGGGTGTAATTTCCTCACAATGCTGGCAAAATGTGTCTTGTCCGAGCTGCGTTTTTGACGCACCTGCGATGTTTGTAACGCATTTCTGGGTCCTTTTTGGTTTCTGGCTTCAGCTCAACCCAACTCCTAAGGCCAACCTCATTGCCTGATCCTCAAGTCATGATCTGTTGAACTACCAATCTTCTGTTCAATGTCGAATATCACTGCCTACTTTTGCGACCAGAATGCTTACAATTCCCAATCGCCTGTCCCATTCGACTCCAACCTTACATCAGAAGAAGCTTCTAGAACAGGGAAAGAGGAGTCCAGCTGTCACGGTGGGTGTAACGCTGTTCATTCCTATTTTCTGGGTCCCCTTTGGCTGAGTGACGCACAAATCGGTGATTGCTGACGAAGGATGTTGACTGTTTTTATCCTTGTCCTCTGATGTCGATTTGGGCTGCTCAATATGGCTTGTAAACACACCAGCGAGATGGTCCAATATACAATCGCAACAATCGAGTCTTCGCATATCTGACGCTAATGACAGTAAATTTTCTTCAGAAAAACCAACAACAGGCAAAGTTGAGAACGAAATACACTACTGGACGCAGCCAACTCTCCTAACAAGGAATGCCAGCTTATCTTCGGGACAATCTCTACTGAATCCATGGAGTACCAATCCACCGATAGAATCCAACAGATTTCCAGCATTAGATGATCTGACAGTCAGTCCCAAAGAAGCATTTCTAGACTATGATGATGTCTCAAATAGATTAGAAGAAGAGGCTATCCGAAGAGCCAGTTTAAGCAATGCATCTGGAATTACCAATCCAACCAAAACCGAATACCCGGTATCAACCCATGGGACTTTATATCTGCCTGAAATAAACTTGCGCCCGTCTCCCATACCATCTTCCAAAAATTGCTCTATGGAAGGTAGCTCCAAGTTGCAGCGCAAAGGAAGTATTATGACTCATTCTAAACAGACCTCTATAGAGACAGCAGCTTCATTCGACCTTCCTCCTCACTGTGTACCTAAAAATGCCATCCGATGGATGCCTGCATCGTCATCTTCCAGGCCCAGTCTCATAGGATGCAACGAGGGACGTAACGAAGCTGAAATAACTAAATCTACCGAACATCAAGATCAATGTGTAACTACAATTGGTATCAAATCCACGACAATGGGCGAAACCTGCTTACTCACGGAACCAGCTGAGCTTCAGTGCGAAACCTCTCAAAAAGACCCCTCAACTGTGTATGCGATGCCTAACCTCCCAAATCTGCTGACTACTTGCTCCGATGAGTTTTCATCAACATCAGAGGAAGATCTGACTAGGCCTCCTTCACCCAATCTTCAGAGTATGGATGAAGGCTCCATCAAGTTTGATGTCAATGATTATCCAAGCTTACGTGATCCTCATCCTGACAACCCCCAAGACTCGGACACCCAAAGCCGATCATTTCCAGTTCCTCCACTCGAAAGTATGGATCATGATCGGGGTTTGATCATAAGCGAGCTACTTCTGACAGGAGAACTTAAAGAAAGTGTGACGGTTGGACAAGATTCTTCCAACAGACCGGATACAAATCCAAAGGCCTCGGTCATCTTGGAGGGAAGCAATGGACAAAAATCCGGATACGAAGAAAATGATAGTGATCATACATTACCTGCCCAAACTACTGTTCAATCGAATCATCTTGAATCAATGAAGAGCTACTCAGGGATCAGCTCACCCTCCAGTGATAACACACAACACAAGAATGCCGATAAGAAGGAATCAAAACATGATCAGAATCTGCTCAACGAGTTCAGGAAAGGGAAAAGTTCCACTATCTCATCGAGTTCAACTACCTCACGAAAGCGAAAAGGACCTGCGAGATCTGCTAGGAAGATATCATTACGAGAAAGAAATAATCTAAAGGAAGAGTATTCGGACTCTTGGTCTAATCATGAATATGACGATGCAACATCAAAAAGTAGTAAAGATTCTCGAAGAGTTAATTCTCAGTCATTTGTAACAAATGAACATGAAGAGATTGATGACTCATCAAGCATAGAAGACCAAGCTGTCAATAAGAATCCCAAGAGAAAGAATTCTGACTTTCGTGAGGAATCTGATTATATATCTAGTCGCCGTGGAATGAGTTCAAGTAAACATAAAGAACTAGCAGGATCCAGAAAAGCTGGTAAACCAAGTGCTGTCAGACCCGTCACTCGAAATAGACGGCCAAGCACTTCCTCAGCACCAACAAGATCTGCAAAAGGCCAACCAACTTACAAGTTGGATCAACCCCAATCCATTGGAATAAGATGCGAACATATAGACGAAGCAAGTGGGATAACTTGCAATACAGTTTTCAGACGACCATATGATTTAGCTCGACATAAAGAGACGATCCATGATTTAGAAGGATCTGGTAGTGGTAGGAAACCACAATGGATTTGTAAGGAGTGTGAAGGTTGCTTTAGTCGAAAGGATGCTTTGATTAGGTATTTGGATTACATTTGTCTCTTTTAATTCATAGAGTTTAGATCATTAACCATTCTTTCTGCTATGTATATTGTACACACAGACACTGCAGGATCAGAAATCATCAATCATAAGGTTAGCAAGAAATCCAAAAAGTTCAGCGTATGACTCTTTCTCCACGAAAAAAACCTCGAGTCAATTTCATCAAATATGTAGAAATTCCTCTATATCATCCTCTTTCTTCTTCTAATCAGTATCTGATCATCAATTCATGGAATACAAGTCCAAATGTAAAGATGTAAATCATCAACTCAACTCAAATCAAATCATCAAAATAGTTATCAGGTTTTGTTTGTATCTAGATTGTAAAGCTAAAGTTTCGGTCAATCAATTCACAAGAAGTTCAATTTGTCTCTCAGTAAATATCTACTGTATTCCAATGTCTTGTAAATCGATTTAAATAAATATCAGGGTTTTTTGTTTGTGTTTGATTTATTAAATGATAAGTATCAGATATCGATGATCTTTGCTAGAGGGTGTCTTTCAATCCAATTTGATTTCATTTTTTGACTTCAAGTAGAATCTCAAACATGAGGATCAAATGATCTTTGATTTAACAAGAAAGAAGAATCAGTTTGTGAGATCTAATAAACAACCAATATGAGGTTTTGATTGCGAATTCATATCATCAATTAATGATAGAAATCACTGTGTCCGTGTAGTGTTTGCTCGTCAACAAGCGCGCACGAGTTTCCTTTCTGCATCAAAGGGAAGTGGAGTGCGCTTGCTAACAAGCAACAACCATATAGACACTGTGATTGTGACGCTACTCATATAATTCTTTGCAACCACAAGGGCTTAGAGTAGAGTTTGATTGAAATCATTTTGAATATGGAAACATATTCTCTATCACATTTCCCAACAGGTGTGGTACATTCCGACCAGATGCTGATGTTCAGCTTTGAAAAGAATCAATACAAGACCAAGTTCTCAGATTATCTGGATTTTTTTTGCCTCATCATGAACATCATGGCAATTATGATTGTCTTTGATTTTAGAGAATTACATATCTCCTTATAGTTCACTTCAAGTCTTTACACTTATTCCTCATCGATTTCTTTCTAGCCAGACTTTTGTTATTAAACTATACCAAACTCTCATATAAAATCATGATTACCAATTCCAAGAGGTCATCCTGGTTTTTGATTGAACAACAAGGTAGGGTTGTTTTAAACCACAAATAAAACAATAGAAAGCAATCAGAGTCACATAAATGATATCAAATCAGTGGTGCTCCTATATGAAGCAAAGATGGGAAAGATTGAATATCGCAATATGGAAATAAAACTCTTGTTGCAGCAGTCAAACCCAACGAAACTGGCTCGGATACTTTTGATCATGAACAACTGACATCGAACTTCAACCTCTGGCCAGCTTCACAGAACTATGTATTATGGACAAGATCTATGGAATTCTAAACTCCTATCTTGCCCCAATCGAACCTCAAACAACCTTCAGATGTGGTATTGTGGGGCAATCAGCCTGATCCTTTAACTCAGACCGAGTTTACTACCAGACAAAGACCTCGGAGGATATAAACCAAATCGACAGCACCACAAATAGCAAATCGATGGTTATTGAGTGGATCGAATATGTAAGGTGTAGGTTTAATGGAAGCTGTAGCATCCAGAAGGAGTCCTGACGAATATTCCAAGTCGAGTTTGCTGTCAATCTTGATGCACCCAAACTTATGGAGAAGTATGGGGTGCAGGCTGAGGATAGTATTGTTTTGCCGACCGTTGCGGTTTTCAAACTTGACTTCATGGTTCGTTCACGACCGATCGATTGTAAGCTTGTTTGATCAAAGCGAGGGGGAAAGAGGAGCGTTGGCGAGGAAAGCCAAGAAGGGTAAAGGTTAAGTAAGGTATATAAGGTTTTGTATAAATATGTACTCAGATTAAATGAAACACTTGAATTAAACTGTTAAATTTGAATAGTTTTAGTTTAAATTTAGTGAGTAAATGCTTTGACTTTCAATGGTATCAATTCGATTCACAGTCAGTGTGTCTCTTTACCCTTCAACAACAACAACAACAACTCTTGAAGCTTCTTCACTCAACAACTTCAACTTCAAATTAAACAAACTAATGAAATCAAACTCAAAAATGAAACAACACAATCTATCTATCAATCCATCACCTTCAACTTCACATCCAGATTCCAATTCAGATTCAGATCGATCTGACGATTATCAATTACCATTAACCTCTCCCATACGAATTCATCATCATCATCATAACGAAACAGATCCAGACGAACACAACACACATACCTCATCAGAAGCAGAAGCAGAAAGAGGTCAATTACTCTCTTCTTGGAAATCTCAACAACTCAATTCAAATTCAACTCTAGATTGGAGTGAAGAAGAAGAAGAAGAAGAAGACGATGATGATGATGATGATGATTCATTAGAAGAAGAAGCAGATGACGAAGATGACAAATCAATCGAGATTTCAAAATGTATGAAATCATCTAAACCACCCACCTCAAATCCATCACCTCATCTCACCATCATTCCTAATCCGAGTCTACAATTCTCATCGAATTCTAGTCTGGATTCCGATTTACAATCTCCTGATATCAATCTCGAATCAGCTCGTGTCTCTGATGAACGTAGACGGAAACTTAAAAGACGTAAGAAACGTAGGGTTTATGGTGGTGGTAGATTGGATGCAGGTGGTGAATTAGAGATTTGGGAAGTTGCTTTAGGTATTGCGGGTGATATGTGAGTGACTTTGTGAGGTTATTCGAAAAATCATATCTACTCATATCATCGCATATACTGACCATTGAACATCTCGTAACTTGTCAATCAATCAATCAATTCATACTCAAATCAACTACCAACCATAACTACCCGTCCAACCTCATACCGAATCAATCAATGCGTTTACTTTTTCTATGCATGACTACCCGTTAACCTCATACCGAATCAATCAATCTTATACTTGCTTTTTCCTATAAATCCCATACCGAATCAACCAATCAATTGCTTTTATCATCCAATCAACTCAATTCGGCGTCCATTCAAACCTCAGCCTCTCGCCTGCACCTCTTTTCATCCCACACGCATTCCTTTTACTCGGTTTACCGATCGGTCTACCGGTCCTCTTCCTCTCAGCTTTCCTCGCTTGGTTCTCTCATGTGGTTCTAGTCGTATGCGGCCGTTATGTAGGTGGTAGAACCTATGCTCAAATCGCATCTGCAGTCTTCCCAGATCGATGTAAAGGCTTCAATCTTTGGTTTGGTGAATCGGTGGTCGAACTCTCCCGTCTTTTCATTGCTGGTGGTCGTGGAATGGTCAATATGATGATGGTATCTGACCTCGTAAGTTTTTATCTTTTCTATCCTCTAATCTATGCTAATCGCACTGAGCAATCTGATTTAAATTTAGTTTGCACAACTCACACGACAATACACACCTAAAGCTGCAATACTTTATTCACGAGTGTTCATCATCGTCTTTGTCGCTCTAATCTCTCTAATCCCAAACTTTATTCGTCCTCGAAGGCCAATCTTCATGCCTGCTGCTTTTCCTACTCTCTCACGTCTTCCACTTCTTCTTACCACTCTTTGGCCGATCGCAATTGGACTGATTGGGTTCAGATTAAGACAACTAAATCGAGAACTTGGACGTAAATTACCTCCAAGTGGTGAAGGTGATGTTTATAGTGAGATCATGGGTGGTACAGTCTGGGGTGGATTCAGTACGTTGTATCTAATTCATTTCGTGATCATGTCCTTACCGCATCATTGACCTCTTATTGTCTTGAAATCCACTTAGCCATCATCCTCTTTTGTCTCACCACTCCACAAAACACATTCACACATCTTAGATCATTAAAACGAATCAACAAATTACCAGCCCAACCTGCTCATCATCCAATGGTCCCAATCGGACATGGTGCCACACCAGATCCTACTCTGAATCGAGCTTCATTTGCAACAAGTTATACTCTTCGACGTTATTCTTGGGAATCAGCATCATTTCTAGGTGTACTTTATGCTTGTTTGATTTGTCTCGGTTGGGGTTTAGTAGGGTACTTGGGTATGGACCATGGTGGCTACGAAGGTAATGCCCTTTTCCTGATTCAAAGTTCACGTTTCAGTCGAGCTCATGATTATACCAAATTACCTTTTTTTCCAGTCAATTTTCTCGCTTCTTTACCGTCTGCCGATCCATGGATCTCTGCCTCTCGAGTTCTAATCCTAATAGTTTTAATCCCATCAATTCCACTTTCATTAAGAGCAGCCACCACCTCCTTATTTCATTTCTGTCGAATCCCATTCGTGATCCGAACAGCTTCCAGTAGAAGAGCGAGATTAAGGAACCGAGGAAGTTCAACTAAATCAAGTGAAAGAAGAAGAGGAATGGATACCGAATGGGATGATGAAGATGAAGATGAAGAATTAAAAGGGATGAAAGTGTGGGGTGCTAGATTGGTGACGATGATCGTATGGGTTGGGGTTTCGATTGGAGCGGTGGTTTGGGGTGGGAGTAATGGAGGAGAAGGGAGTACGATTGAGATGTTGGGGTGTGTGGGATCTACTTTTATGACGGGAATCTTACCTGGTTGGTTTGTTTCTTCACAATATGTTTTGTTGGGAATTGGAGAACTGATGGATGATTTTTCTGTCTGCAGCTATCTTCTTTGTGGTATTGTTTCATGTTAGAAAAGCTAGATCGATTTTTGTTACTGATTCAAGAACACAACAAGACGAACTCTTAGTAAGAAAAGAATCCCAATTACAAGTAAGTTTTCTTTATCTCCTAGAAGAAGAATCTAATAAAACCTCAACTAAACATCCGATTCGGTCCTGTAGCGTCGATTGAATGGTAGAAGGTTATGGCAAGACGTATGCGTGTTTGGAATCTTATTACCTTACTGTATGGTGATCTTGATGAAAGGATTAATTGCTGCTTTTACGGTTACAAGAATAGATGGGAAATCATAATCATCAAAGTAAACTTGACATCATTAAACAAGAAAAACAAGTGAGAAATGTGGAAGGGTACTTTTTTTCTGTTTATCTTTATTAACAAATCATTTTGTTGGTTTTCTTTTTACTTGGCATCTTTTTATGTGTGCATTGTTTTTTTTGTTGTGTGTGTGTGTGTTTTCTGTTTTTTCCCTCTTTGGTTATGGACATATCAATAAAAGGTAGAATCAGATTTGTGTTTTGTTTTCATATTTTGATCATTTTGATTATTTTTCAAGTAAGAGTTCATCTTTTTGAAGTGATTTTTTTTCTTTGATTTGATTTTGATTTGATTTGTATTGTGAAAAATTCAAGAAGGAGATTTTACCAAACACAGTGGTTTGTTTTTTGATTTTTGATTTTGATTTTATTATCGTTATTTTTTGATTTTTGATTTTGAAGTCAATTGTTATCTTTTCTGTTAAACATGCTTTGAGACTCGATATACGAGATGATAGGAGATGGTGAGCTTCACAGGAGTCCGAGAGGGTGAGCACTGAGGATGATGTTTTATGGGTATAGGGTACTGAAGAGAAGGGTTTGAAATATGTTGTTTGTATGTTGTCTCTGTGACACGTGGTGCATGGTGCTAGTGGTGGAATGAGTTTGATCGAATCGAAATTCTGAAACAATTTCTCATTTTAATTCTCAATCCATCATCAACAAGTCAACAACAACAATCAACCATCCACTCAATTCTCAAGAATGTCATCAAATCCAACCAAGAACCGATTCTCAATCTTAGCCCATCATTATTCAGATGAAGATTCATCACCAACCCAAGCAACATCATCCTCTAAAAAGAAAAAAAACAAATCAATTCAAAACCTAAAAACAACTCATCATTCTAACAACAATCCAATGGAAAATGAAAGTAAAACTACACATAATTCTCAATTAGATTCACCGTCTAAAACATTAAGAGTCAGAGGAACGATTAATGAAAAAGAAGAGATCATTGAGATGGACAATACAACGAGTCCGAATGAAGAAAAACTTAAGAATCATAGTAAAGATCCTAATCACCGGAAACAACAATTAAAGAGAATTGATTCTGAGAAAAGTAAGAAACATAGAGATTTGAATCTAGGATCTGAATCTGGAATCAGTAGTCCGCTTTCAAGTAGTAGTTTAACTTTAAAAGACAAGAAAGCGATGGTTTTATTGGTGGTGTTATGTAAGAGAGTTCCTAAATCCATTCCCAAAGATTTCTACCACATCAGTTTTCCAAAAGGCTTCATCATACTTAAACGTCATCTTTTTTTTGATATGGTTCAGATATGTTACAAGGAATTCCCGTCGGATTAGCCTTTGGTTCTATTCCATTCCTGTTACGCGCAAGATTATCCTACTCTCAAATCGGTTTATTCTCCCTAGCTTCATACCCATACAGTTTAAAACTCTTATGGTCACCCATTGTCGACTCGATTTATTTTCCCAAGATCGGACGACGCAAGTCATGGATCATCCCGGTCCAAGCTTTAGTCGGGATGATGTTATGGTGGTTAGGCAACAATGTCACCGTCTTGATGGAAGCCGAAGTGCCTGATGTGAAAAGCTTGACGGTCTTGTTCTTTACCTTGGTGCTCTTTGCTGCTACTCAAGATATTGCGGTCGATGGATGGGCTTTGGAATTGCTTTCGAAAGATAACCTTTCTTATGCTTCGACGGCTCAAACTGTTGGATTAAATATCGGTTGTAAGTTTCTCTCTCCCTCTCTCTCAAACCAAGATCGATGATCAAACTTTTTGTAAATTTACTGAAGTTCACTCACCAAATCGGTTTCTTGGGTTCGCTTGAATTTAGATTTCTTATCATTCACTGTCTTTTTGGCTTTCAACAGTCTAGAATTCAGTAACAACAGATGGAGAGCACTCTTCGGCCTAGCCACCCAATCATACCCCGTGATGACCCTTTCAGGGTACCTGAAGTTTGGCGGGCTATGTTTCCTGGTGGTAACCCTCTACCTGACCTTGCTGCAACCCGAAGACAAAGTCGATCAAAGCTCACCAGAATCCAATATGGATGTGAAAAAAGTGTATCAGATCATGTTCGAGATCTGTAAATTGAAACACGTTCAAAGCTTTATTGGTTTACATTTGATCGCTAAGTTTGGTACTTCAGTTAATGATGCGGCCACTAGTTTGAAATTATTGGAAAAAGGTTTGAGTAAGGAAGATTTGGCATTGAGTGTATTGATTGATTTTCCATTTCAAATCTTTTTGGGTTATTTTGCTGCTAAATGGAGTAGTGGTGATAAACCTCTTAGACCGGTGGGCAATCTTCACAGAATCCTTAGTTTCCACAAATCCTTAACTCATTCACACTTTGATGGAATTTCTGCTTGACCCTATGGCGGATTCAATAGTGGATCTGTGCAATGTGGTTCAGATTGTTATTTGCAGCTTGGGGCATCGGTTTGGTTTACTTCTTTCCTCAGACTAAACCTCTTTCGACTTCTTATTTCGTTTTGGTCATCATCTCGACTGTGATCTCAAGTTTTGCTAGGTCAGTTCTTTTCGTTTTGTTTTCAATCTTAATCTTTTGATTTCCATTAAATCTGATTTCTTTTTTTCCCTTTAAACTAGTACGGTTCAATTTGTTGGGATCTCTGCTTTTCATACCCAAATTGCAGATCCATTGATCGGTGGTACATACATGACAGTAAGTTTCCAAACTCGTTTTTTTTTGACAAAAAAAGAAGAAAACAATGGATTGTCAAATTTCTGATGTTTTTTTTTGGATTAGCTCTTGAATACAGTCTCAAACTTAGGAGGAACTTGGCCAAAGTATTTTGTGTTGAAAGGAGTGGATTATTTCACAGAAGCTTATTGTGGTTTTGAAAACCAAACCAATTCGTTAAATTCCACTCAACTTGATTTCCAAGGTAAACAAATTCACCATCTTTTGAAAAATCAATTGTGATTTGAATTGATCGTTTTTTTTTCTCGTTTGGTTTTAAGGAAAAGAATGTGTAACAGATTTAGGAAAATCAACTTGTTTAGACCTTAATGGGATTTGTCAAACTGAAAAAGACGGTTACTATATCATGCAAATCGTGTGTATTTTAATTGGTGCAGTCTCTTTGGCTTTGGTCATCTCACCTGCTGCTCAAAGATTACAAGGTAAATCTTCTCTTCTCGGCATCTTTTTAAAGTCCTTGGTTAGCGGTTTGAGGTGTTGATTGGTTTCTTTCTTGGGTTTAGGTTTACCGGCTAGAGCTTGGCAAGTTAGGAAAGGATTGAGGAGTTGAATTTCTTTTACGAAAGGAACATTGTGGTAATGATTAACAGGTTTTGGATGCAAAAGTTTTCATAGACAAAATCAGATAGATTGAGATTGAAAAAGATACGGGTTTTTTTTGATTCTCAGAGTTTTCTTTGTTTCTCTCTGTGTATGTATTGAATTTCTTTGGTAGTTCATCTTATTGAAAAAGAAAAAATAGAGAAAGTGAATCAGTTTTGTTTTTTGTTCTGACTTACTTTTGGATTTCTTTGATTTTTTTTTCGTTTACTGAATTTTTTGTTTGGAGTTAAAATGACGATAAAGTTTTTAGCATTTAAAGTTTTTTTTTGTTTCTTTGTGTATAAAGCTATAAAGATTTTATGAGTGGCATGAAGTTCAAGTATGGATCACTAGAGTTGTTTTTTTCAAGTGTTGGAATTACTTGAGAGGGGTTTGGCTTAAGAAAAAATTCGAAACAGCTTAATTATTCAATCTTGCCGTAGAATTTGAGCTCATCGGCGCGGAATTTTAGGATTGACGTCTTGGAACTTGTTATAACAAAATGTAAGGGATGGTTTGACAAAAAAAACATTCAACTTGATTGGTTGGGATTAGAAATCATTCATTGCATGATCATGAGAATGTAAGTGAAGTGAAGTGAATTCTGTAAAAGATGAAGTCCATGAATTGAACAATGGAACACATTCTGCAAAACAAGATCTTGTTCTTCGCCTACAAATTGCAATGCATGCATCCGGGACCGAAAGCGTGACGGAATAACAGTCTAAAAATCACAAGAGGGGCCCTTTCTTTATCAGCTCCTCGCGATTCAGAAGCTTAGAGGTTTCTGCAATGTATTGATACTGACTAACAAATCTCTTTGGTCCAATTTCACTCAACTCCAGAATATCTTGATATTCTTCAAGCAATCTTTTCATTGGGATTACTACAATCGCGCCATCTTGCATTGTAGCTTCTTTCCTCTGAGGACCGCAATACCAGCTGTGAGGAGCTGTGTGGAGCATAGGTCAATTCCCTTTCCAAGGTGCTGGGCTATGGGAGGTTGGCATGAACTTGTTTGAGTGATTCGGCTTCGACATGATGGACTTTTGGGTTCGGAAGATTTTTCAACATACAACAACTTTTAGATTTAGAACGCTTGATCAGGCTCAATCCTTCACAATTGGATTACCTTTGTTTGTCCAATCATTGAGTAGAATCAAGCACACACTTGAGAATCATCATGATTCAAAAGATTGTATATATCAATGAGATCATTTACCAAACAGGATATATACATATTCTTTGTCCAACCAAGAAGAAGCGAGCTATCAAAGAACAAACACCTCCCTTCTACATGAGATCCGTTTGTCACCAATCCTTGGAATGTTGTTTTTGAGGAGTAAAAATGTAGGCAGATGAAAAGAGTACAAACCGCAAACAAAGCACAAAAACAGATCCTCACCATCCATGACTTGCCAAGTTCTCTATCACATTATATGCAAATACATTCTCGTTGAGTTTCAAAGTAAAATCAGCCACTTGATAACCAACACGTTTCCTGATCAGACTGTTGGATGAATCTTTTTTGGGAAATGAGTCTTTTTGGATCTTATCTAAGACTTCTGAACATGCTTCAAGATTTCTTTACAAGTCAAATGTATCTTCGTATTTTCTTGTGTTCCGCAGCGTCTTGTCATTGTGGAAATGATCCATGGAGGAGGCTCCTGAGAGCTATTGATGGATATCATAACACCCCTAGTTGTGGATGCTAGAGGGAGACGAGCAATTTGACAAAGGCTTCATAGAAACTGCCGCGTCACGTATGAGATGTCTTTGGCAGATGAAATTACGAGTAGGCTTGATCCGATCATTTCAGAAAAGGTACTCATCGCATCAGATTGCATCAAGATACAACAAAAATTGAGGTGAAGAGAATGCCGCAAAAGACATAGCGTATAGTATGCTACCATAAGCCATGCAGCATACCCCTCAAAATAAGATGCGGTTTTGAAGGTCATAGGGATATCAGATGTGCATCA
>MWRK01008829.1:0-12343 GCA_002157035.1 Melampsora medusae f. sp. deltoidis
AGCAGGCCTTTTAGGCATGCTTGCTTCATAAAAAGCCTGCTCGCTGGCTTTTATTCAACTGCTTGGAATGCCAAACTTGAACTGCCCTATTATTGCATTGAATGGCAGAGCTGAAGAAACAAGGTACACATCTCATTGGCAGTAGTACCAAGGTTTGAAATCTTTGGTGATGACATTTGTTTGTACATTTTCTTCTTGTTTATGTTTGCCATGTCATTGAGCCTCACTGAAAGTGAACAGAGCACCGTTACCACAGAACACCCCCACTTTGTGACATGAAGTTCAACCAGAGTCATTGTTCAAAATTAAATTTCCACAATCAATCAAAGAATTCAAACCAAACTCCTACAAAAGAACTCTAACTCAAATGTAATTCAACCCTTTTCTTGTTTCATATGTAAATCAAGATCTAATCCGAGTCATGTATAATTTCAATCATCTGAATTCCAAAAAAACCGTGCCACATTTCAAAAAAAAAGTAGATCGTAAACCAAAAAAACAAACCTTTCCTTACACATGACACAGAAGAACTAATTAGGAAAACAAAAAAGAAGCAATCAACAACAAATTCAAGAGCGTTTGCTGTGATTTTATTTTAACTCAGAAATCAAGAGAGTAAGAAAGAAAGAACTTACAACAAAAAACAGTGAAAAATGATGCTTGGCACACAAAAGAAAAGAAATTAAGAGGATGAAGAAGACGCCATTAACAAAACCAATCAAAGGAGAGTAGAAGATCAAGAATTTTTTTTGTTCATATATATCTATGTATATATATTTTAGTGAGGTCGTATCAAATGACAAAGTAATGATGACGAGATAAGAAGAAAAGAGATTTGATAGTCAAGATATATACATTTACTTCAAATCAATCACCAACCCATGTGTTCTACACTTCATTCATTCTGTTTATAGCTTGATCAACTTCTTCATTCATTGACCGATGATCAATCTCAATTCGTTTTCAAGTCCTTCGTCACCTTTCGCATCAATCGTATATTGAACTTCACTGATTTTAAACCCATTGAATTGACTCGCTGCACAAACCGTATAAGCACCCATTCGTTCCCATCTGAGCCAATCTCCTACCTTCAAAACCTCAGTGGGCAGAAGAGTTCGAGGACAGACCAAGTCGATGCTGTCACATGATGGCCCAAAGATCCTGCAAGGATGTAAGTCGAAGCTACTGAAACTACATACTCCTGCATTCTCGGTCTCTGGTAGGATGACGGCAGATGAGGGAGGTGAAAGAGATGTAACAGAAGACCCCATGTTGTCCTCCGAAAGTGCTGGGGTGGGAGGAACATCAACGGCTGTCTCTACCAGTGATCTAGCGCTTTCCGAGTGAAATTTCCCATCCAATGTTAAGATCTTGGGGTGAACAACTTGATGATCGAACATGATACAATTGAAGGCCCCATAAACACCGTCATTGATGTAATCTGAAGGGTTGATGATGTTCGTCAAAAGAGAACAGAAAGATGTCAAATGATGGAAAACATGTCAGCGATCTGTGTGAAGCTTTGGCGGGATAGGTGAGAGTCCTCAAATACGCACATAAAGTGACGGGTTCTTCCTCCGAGTCCGTCGGGGCAATGATAGGTGCATCGGGGTTTAGTTTGGTGCTAGAGACTTGCCGCCGGGCGATGACATTGGTAGCAAGCTCAAAGGCCTCCGTCACAAAGTACCGACCAGGTTCAGCGATAACAGTGACCCCACATCCGACCGGAAAGTATTCATCCAAACCAGCTAAAAGACCTTGAGCAAGGAACTCGAGGTTATCGTCTCCAAATCCGCCGCCAACATCCAAGAGACTAAACTGATAGCCATGTTGAGTTGCCAATTCAAACACCCACTTTGCGTGTTTCACAGCATCTTTGTAAAGGTCTGGGTTCGTGCAGCCACTACCGACATGGAAAGCAACCCCAATGACATTCACACCTAGCTGACGTGCCGTTCCAAGAAGCAAATGGATGTTTTCCAATGGCGCCCCAAACTTTTCACCGAATCGGCACAAGCTTCCGCGATCGTCAATGAGGATACGGATGACCATCTTAGCACTCGGATGATGTTTGGCCACTTTGTGAAGTTCGTCCATGTTATCAAATGTCATCATATCGACTCCACTGGCATGTGCATGTCGAATAAAAGAGCCAGCTTTGCAAGGGTTGGCATAGATGATATTGGAGGGTGAGACCCCCAAGGCGAGAACTTGAGCAATCTCTGCGTGAGATGCACAATCGAAACCGAGCCCGAGTTTGGCAAAGAGATTGAGTATGTGCGGGTCAGGGTTACATTTGACGGCTATAGAGAAAAACAAACGGATTCGGGTTAGAGCAAGTTCAAGAGGGACTTGATCAAGAATTGATAGCATTCACTTACCAAAGAAAGGTTTGACTCGCCCACCCATAGTCTTTTGCCAACGGAGATATAAGCGATATACTACTGCTAGATCACAGACATAAAACGCATTTTCTCCATTGGCTTCGCATTCATCCAAATCGATCTTCTTCAACACCGTTCTGAAAGTATCGATAGTTGATCCAGAATGAACGACTGGTAAGACCACCGGTGTGCTTTTGCTCAACTTCTTAGCATGTCGACGAGAGGTGCGGGGCGGGATGACTGTGCCGATGGGAATGGAACAAGGAACTTTTGGGATTTCATTTTGTTCGACTACGTCGGATGGAGCTACCAAGAGACGAGTGGTTGGGTCGATATATGGAGTCGTATTGATTGAATCCTCGACTACAACATGTTTAATTGTGTTGCACAAATCAGTAGTGCCTTGCACAGCATAAGAGGTGTCAATCATTTCCTATCAAATACGAGTGTTGATTTGTTCTTCAGGGACGAGTTGATGTGAAAGATGAAAAGATTTCTTTCGAAGGTGATTGATTGATTGAATGAATGATCGATGAAGATAGGTTCGAAAAGGTGACGGCGATGGAGAGGTTGAATTCTCGATTCCGACGAAGCCCCACCCGTAGGCGCTCGTCTGAGACTTGGGACTGCCGATGCGGCTATGGGTCCTCGCCCCCTTTGGCGAGGAAAGCTGAGGGCGGTGTTGAGAGCGAAAGAAGAGTGAGCGAGGAAGTCAACCAGCTATCGAGACTCAGAGAAAGGTGAAGTGAGTGGTTGTGGTGAAGAGTTGATTAAGAGCTTTAAGTTAGAAGGTAATGAGGCCGAAAGCGGGATTTAAGAAAAAAAAAATTAAAATCAAAATCGAATTTAGTATGTAACTAGGTTTAGGGTTAAATATCAATGTGAATTGGAAAATACACACTTGGACTCGAGACTCGAGTCGATGAAAGTGGAGAGGATGACTTCACTTTCTAAACTTTCTAATCAATTGATCAAGATGACGATGGCGATGGCGATGGATGACGAGGACGATGACGAGATGAATTGACGGACGAGAATGAGAAGTTGGAGAGGTTGAGGAGAAATGGGAAAAAGAGGGCTGAGGAGAAGAAGGAACGAGTTATTTAAATGTTTCAATGCGCATTTCGTTTTGCAGTCTTTACCTACCGCCAGAACTTTTTCGCCTGGTTGACTTCCTAGAAGGCCTTTCCAATACCAAAACAAACTCAATCCCTAAAAAAACTAGGGACAGTCTCTTCAAATCAGTTTCTAGCGAAATAGATGGAGAGCTATGCGCCAAGTTCAATTGCCCGCTTCACAATTTCCTCAGCATCCAAAGTAACTTGCCTTCCAACATCTCTTCGACCAACGTAGTTACTGAACTTCAACTACCATGATCCGGGTCGCCTGCACTTATGCAACCAATAGACCGCCAAGAAGGTGTTCATCTATGCACAATTTAGCCTTGAGTAGGCACGTCAACATATCTTTAGCTCAACTAAGCCCCCCGAGCGGCCTCCTCCGCGCCCTCGAAAATTTAATGATCCTGACTCATGCAGCTCAATCCTACATTTATTTACCTGCGAGACTTTCGGCCTGAGTTAAGTTAGTTGCATCCCCCGGATTGCCTTGTTTAACCCTACATTTGTTTCCTTACCTCTCTCCAACGAAGTCTCCAGAAAAGCATTGGAAGTCGTTTCTTTCCTACGTTTTGTATACTGATTACCCTATCCTTCTGCAGCCCCCGGATTCCCTTGGTCAACCCCACATTTGTTTCTTTCCCTCTCTTCAACAAACCCTCAAGAAAAGCTCATCGCAAATTGTCTCCACTAAATGCAATCCGCAAAGCTTGTCACAGCTTCATTCAAGGTATACCGTGAACTTAATATTGACTTGTATAGATCATTAGTTAGTAGTCATAAGCCGTTCAGCTGAAGAGTTTTCTTGATCGAGGCTCAAAGCAATCACCCTGATCAATCATCAAGTTTCCTACTGAAACCCCAGAGTTCCCGGTCCACGATCATTGGGCCTCCACCGCCGTTCAGTTTTACCCACACTCCACAATTCAGTAGACTGCATCAGCCGATCATCTCACACTCTGCAATGTGTTAGACTGTGAGGGAATGTAAAAAGGTAAGATCGTACTTTCTCTGAATATAACCAAATTTTCGCATATCATTCATTGAACTTGAATGATGAATATTCTGGTGAGTACCTTGAAAAGTGATTGCGCCCTGCTGAGTCTTTGAAATGTAATCAATCTCAATGAAATTTCCAAAACTGTGCATAAGCAAGCATGATCCAATATAGTCTTTAGGTTGATGAGGGACGTCCAAAGAGAGACCTACTTGAATGAAATTAATATCTACTATATATATCAATCATGTATCTTCAAATTTGCACTTTCGTGTAAGGAACATAAAGGACTCGGTGTTTTTTATCCATACAAGTTTGGTGAAAGCAAGCTGATGGGGTTGATTATGAACAAGCCTTTGCACCATAGGATTTGATTCTCATATTGGTCAATTCCATTTGCTCATCCTTTCCGTATACAATTCCTTCTTCTCACTTTTGTTATCATGCAATTGTTCTTCTTGCTATTTTTGAAAACAGGAATGGAGAAGACCACTATTTTGGTTATTTTTGATATGAAATGTCTGCAAAACGATAGAGATAAAGCTTGCTGGATGTGGTACGGGTTTTCGAACTTTCTTCCAAACAGCCATACTCTCAAGTCCTTGTGGTTAAATCTCCAACATCTTTTGTTCACGGAAAACTACAAATTACGTTGAAAAAGTCTCAATTCTTAACACTATTTCACATCACGTTGGGATGACTTACAGGCAGTGATATCAGCGGAACTAAAACTTCTTTACTTGAAGTTGTATCATCATCACACCTACGGACCTGATGCTTTTTTTTCAGTACCCTTCAAGAACCAAATGTGCCCTTGTTACAAGTATAGGAAGATACCTCTTTGTGATAGTTTGGAGACAAAAATGCAGATGTTGTGCGCCAAGTCAGCTGCCTGCTTGTCATAGTAATCAGGAGGAATGATCTGTGGGGTCATCAGAAGGAGATCCCCGAAGAGTATCTGTGTGCCCCTCTGAAGACATACCCATGATTTGTACAAGAAGATCCGTGTTGTGCAAGGCTTGAAATTTGAACTGCAAATCAAGCCATCATTATAAGCACATGTAAAGTCCGGGAGGAAGGTGTGAATTGACAAGATGGTGTTAATTATCTTCAAGCCAAAAGCAAAAAATCATGAAAGTTGTTGACAAGCACAGGGAAAGAATATTGTGCCACCCTCTGCAAATGCAAAGGGAGTTTTTGTGTGCTTGTTGACACGCGACAAGGACCCAGACATGGTAAGCAAGGATACTTTGGGGATATGGAAAATCAATTACAAGTGTTACTTCATTCCTATGATGGCATTCCTCTAGCACAAGGAGATGAATTGGGAGAGCATCTACTATCATAATGGTGTTTCTATGATACATTTTGCATTTCTGATTGGAACATTTAATCATGCATGTAACAACTGGTTGATAACAACACAAATCTCAATATGGGGGGATTTACTGTCTGATTTAACTACAAAAATCCACTCTTAAATCACCCCACACCCAATGGCAAAAGTGTTGATCAAAATAATGTATCTTACCCACCCCATGCACCTCATTCTGCACCAATGACTGCTCTTGTGACTAGACAGATTGATTCCGGTCATCATGATCTTCAATGTTCATATGTTGAGTATGAGCAACAAGAATGCCTGGCTTGATTCCAGTAAAATGAATTGTGTGAGCTTCCTGTTTTTTGAAAGTTTTGGAATCACCACACTTGACATCATTTTGAAGGTTCAGAGAGAAGACCCACAGTTGATATGCTGGTATCTCAAGGTCAGAGGAAAGTTGTCAAGTGACAGTGTTGGTAGTAGGGCTTGGTCAATATGTCTAGTGATCAACTTCATGTGTCAATTTCTACAATGAATCAAAGCATAAGCTTGGGTTGATTTGAGCAAGCAAGATGCAAATTTTGATGCAGTTGTAGAGACTGTGAGTCTCAATCAGGCCCTCAGTGGGCCTGTGTGTGAATTAGCATGAATCTTACAATGAATCATGTTGTTTAGACATCTATAGTGGATGCTCTAAGTGTACTCAACATAACTTGTGTGCCTGATCACAGAGAGAGGCATTCTCTTTTAATCCAATCACCCACTTCACCTGAGATCTCCTTGTACTTCAAGGTTCTCATCAAGGACTCAATTTCTTGGCTTTTTCACTGATTAAAGATCAAAATTTGAGTGGTATACACTGCTTGCTGTAACATTTGCACAGCAAGTCAAATCCCAAAGACAAAGGTTTCCTCTCAACAAAACCTTTTGTCTTGATTTTTTTTTCAAGAATTCTGAAGAGAGCAATCTCTTCAGAAGAAGCAGGAGGTTGAAACCTCTTCTTTTGGAGATGGGGCGTAATCTGGTTCTTGGTGAGTGGCATGGTGAAATTTTCCTCTACTAAAATTGAAAACCTACCATGCCAAAAAGCAATCTTATCACATAAGTGCCTTGTGCCTTGGAAGGAATTGTCTTACTAAAATCCAAGGCAAAATTGAACTTTTTTAAGTTTGCAATAGATTCCCCAAACAAATCTCAGATCCAATCAAGGACTGGCCCTTGTTGAGCTGCTGATTGTAAAGTGAGGCCATTGAATATCTCTGAGAACAGGTGTGGGTAACCCAAAGTTCACAAGGCAGACATAGGAAGCTAATGATTCAGTGAACCAAAACATTGAAGAAATTCTGTGGCAATGCTTTGTTGAGAGATCTAACCACAATTAATTTGAGAGACAGCTGCTCCTGTTTATCTCTTGACAAATGAAATCTTAAACTGCTACCGTACCTGACCATACTCAACAGAAAGAAAAAAAGCAATTACTTTCTTTCCTTACCACTATCATGAAATCACAAAATCAAAACCTCTTATAATTTGTAGAGTATCTCAAACTGAGAGAATCTGATGAAACTCAAGACAGCTTTATAACAGCCAGGAACCAGGCCAAGTCTTTGGTTCTGAACACCGTAGACAAGAACAATTAAACACACCTGATAAAGTGGTGAGGATAGAACAAGTCTGTACAACAATATAAATACATAGAAAAGGGATAAAATAGGTTTAATAACCTACTCAGATTTTGAGAATATATATCATGAAATGACTCACACACCAGTTTTTCCTCAGTGAACAGATGAGGAAAAAGTGGTGTGTGAGGAAAGTTGAGTCTATTTGAATGTGATACAATGATGATAAAGTTAGGTTTTGATATCTTGATGGATTAGGTCTGAGTTTGAATAATGAAGTTTTGAATTTGATCATGTTTGAGTTCGATTTAATGTATCTTTGAGATAATGTAGTTTGATGTGTTTGAAACTGTATTTTGTATTCTAACACAAACATCTTAACCAACCAATCACAATCAAAACCTTTAAGCTTATGTTTTATTTAGTACATTGTCCTCCAAGTGATTCACATCATCATCACTCAAGTTTTGGGAAACAAGCATGGCTATCACACTGTGCCTATGCAGGACACCATGGGCCTAGACGTTGGGGCCCCTCAAGAGTACAAAGGATAACCTTTGTACTGGTTGAAGCCCCTCAGAGTCACCTTGGGGGCGGCCCACAAGGACACTGTGCTACTGAGGATTGGTACTGGTCAAAATCAATCAGTCAACCTGAGTGGTCACAAATCCTAAGCATGAAGACATGATGAAGAATCCTTTGACTTTCTTACCCCAATCCCTCTCTCTCCCCTCCAGAAAAATCAAATGAAAAAAATACCATAGCTTCTTCCTCCAAGTACTCACAAACAAAAATTAAGATAACCTTCCAATCATACAAAACCCTTTATATAATTTTATTCTTCTTTAATACAATTTCCTTCATTTTTCTCCCCACACACCCTCCTCCCCTTTTCCCCTTTGCTTTCTGCCCCCCAAAAAGATAAAACCCAAAAAAAATTAAAACCCAAAAAAGAAAATGGAACCCAAAAAGACAAATAAAATTCTATTGTATGATTAATGAAAGAAGTATACACAACATAAAAAAATTCTCCAAAAGAAAAAAGCCCATCAAAACATATACATACATATATACCTACATACATACATACACCAAATCCATATATATATCTTATATATATAACTCCAAAAAAAAGTAAGAATCCCAAAAACCTTCTTCTTCCACCCAATTCCATTTTCTTTGATCAACAAAAAAATCCAAATCCCAAACCCCAAACCCCTGAATCCCAAATCTCAAACCCAAAAAAAAACCAAAAAAAGAAAAAAAGTTTTCCCAATAAATCATCCCAAAAGTTTTCCAAACTTAATCCTAAGACTTTCATTACTACTAACACTACTAAAACTATCCCTAGACCTCCTATTCCTCCTGACCTCCCACTCCTCCTCCCCCTCCGCCGCTCCCTCCACCTCCACCAAACTTTCCTCCATCCCATTCGCACAACTCTCTACCACCTCTTCACTACTCTTCTGATCAATGGGTGTCATCTGTAATCCAAGTTGGTTTTTCCTTCTCCCACTCTTCTTCTTCAAGACTTGATGATGTGATGAAGTTTGGTGAGTTTGAAGTGGCGAATCAGGTGGCGAGTTCATCCTAGAAGTAGGCGCTGATCTGGATTTTTTGAAATGGTTTCGATTCTTTTCTTCGGTTTCCGATTCCGATTGTTCATGTCTCACTTCATCTAACCTCGTCGTAATACTCGAAAGAGGCGGTAAAGTTAACCTACTATTCGAACCTCCTGACCCACCTAAGCCCATCGGAGAATGATCTTCATTCAAAATATCCTTCAATCTACCTTTCTGATAAGAAGTATGATAACCACTAGTAGTAGTAGTAGTGGAAGAGTCTTGATGAATTAAATTTGATAAAGAAGAAGAAGATTGGATTCGAGAAGGAGCATTGGAAAAGCTCAATGAAAGGTCTTCCATCTCTTCCATCTCCATCTCCACCACCGTAGACCTCGAAGCCGAGATCGACATCAAGGGTTTGCCTAACCTTAAGGGCGGTAAGTTGATCGGACTGGTCGGTCTAGACGTCGGATAATGCGGCGAGGGGGCTGTGCTCGGTACCGCACTGGTGGCTTGAGTACTTCGACCTCTCATCAAACTTAATTTACTCATCGGGCCTAGCACCGGACTGGCTGAAGGAGTGAAATGAAACGGAGCTAATGGTTGTTGTGAGGAAGACCGTTCATCATCACTTAATTCCGAATGACTCGAGATGGGTGAGTTGAGCACCGAGACAGTGGTGCTAGACGGATGAGAATAGGGTTGGAAGGCATGTCGATGAGGCCGATGATGTGGATGAGGATTAGAGACTTCATGTGAATGACGGACTAGATCGTCATGTGAATGATGGAAGATCGGCTTGACGGGATGTGAGGATTGGTGAGTTGAACCTCTTCTTGATCTAGGTAAACAACAATCAGTTTCTTCTTCTACTCTTCTTTGTTCTTCTAAGGCTGCAAAGGCACCTGAGGGATGGCTTCCATAAAGAGTTGAATGATCGATGGATGGATAAGTCTGTGGACTGTTTCTTACGAAATCCGCGGGACTTGGTAAGGGATGAGGCGCTTTCATCGGGCTTTGATCTGAGGTAGGATCAAGATGTGAGAAGCCATGTTGATCTGGATGGGAGTTTGGATGCGGATAATGGAGGTGAGAAGGAGCCGATCGGCTTAGATGATACGAATGATGAGGTGGATTTGAAGAGTTGATCGGTGAGATTGGATTTAATTGTGAGTTTTGAGATGAGATTGGATTTAATTGTGAGTGATGTGATGGATTCGAATTCAACTGAGTATTGATAGGTGAGATAGGATTCAATTGAGAGTTGATCGGTAAGATAGGATTCAGTTGATTGTTGTGATTAGGCGAGATTGGATTTAATTGAGCATGATTAGATGGAGTAAGGTTGAATTGAGAATGAGAGTTGATCGGAGTGGTAGGTTCAAGTTGAGATTCTGATGAATTGATTCGACTAGGATGTGATCGTTGATCTAAATAATCAGGATGATGAACTTGAAGAGGTGGATGATGATGGAATGATGGAATGGGTGGATTGAGATGAGAAGTTGAATGGCTTAATGCTTCTTGAGATGTTGAAGTGAGTTGAGCGTTAATGAGATGATTTGAATTGTATGGATCATGGTGATTAAGATGATGAAAGGTTGTAGTTAATGAAGTCAGATTAGAGTGTGGATGATTGGTGATCCGAGATTGATGATGATCCAATGTATCATATGATGTTGTAGGAGTTGATGTGATAGATTGACCATATGAAGGGTGAAGAGACTGATGAAGAAGAATGATCAGATTGGTTAATGATGATCAATGAGTGAGGTTCTTCAAACTTACTTGAGGGTGGATATTTAGATTCAGAGAAGATGATCTTGAAAGATTTGAATCAAGCTAAAGCAAAGTAGAGAATCAGTTCATGAATGAAAGATTATAATAAGAAAACTAACTAATGAATGATGTTGATCAAGTTCAAGCTGTTGTTGTTGTTGGTGCTGTGGATGTTGCTGATACTGTGATAGTGGTAGTGGTTGTTGATGATGACGTTGTTGCTGTTGAATAGAATGAGATGATTTATTCTTTTTACGTTGAGTTGGATGAGTATGAATTCTAGCATGACGAGTAAGTTCATCTGATCTAGAGAATCTCTTATCACAACCTAGATGAGTACAATGATGGGGTTTTTCACCAGTATGAGTACGAATATGACGAGTTTGATGTTCTAATCTATAAAACGCTCGATCACAAATTGGACATTTGTATGGTCTATTTGATTTGCATTCAAAGAATCAGATCAGTTAGTATGATGATGATGATGATGATGATGATGTTTATGGAATGATCAAACTTACCTGGGTATCTTTGATTTATCAATACTATAAATATCATTTGAAGTTTGATTGATCCTTGATTCTTGATTGGTTGATAATGAAGTTGATGAAGATGGATGATGAAATGAAGTGGAAGTGGAAGTTGAGATTGAATGAGGTTGCATTGTGTTTGTTTGAATTCGTAATGTTAGATTGATGGATTGATGAGTCGAATGAGAATGAGAATGAGAATGAGAATACAAAATGTGATCCTTTCTTTCTTTCTTTCTTTCTTTCTTTCTTTCTTTGTTTCTTTCTTTCTGTGTTGGTTGGTTGGTTTGTTTGTTTGTACAATGAGTAATTCCGATTTTTTCGTTTTTGTGGGGTGTGTATGTTTGTGGGGTGGTTCTGGTTCAGGGTGTGTGTGAGAGAATTAAGTCAAATTTTTAAACTACTTTTATTTTGATTGAAACCAGTTGATGTGCTGATCATGTGATTGTGTGTGAAATTGTGTGTGATTGATTGACAGTTTGTGGAGTTAAAGATGAATTTATTTCATAAAACTATATCTTGTATCTGTAGTGTTCAATAGTAATTCTGTATTTGATCGATTTGTTTATGTGGAGACTCGGAGTATCTTTTGGTGGATTCAGATTGGAATGTACACAAATATGTGGAGAAAAGCAAAAAGAATGAAAAGTTGAAAAAGGAATCAAAGAATTCAAAATGAATGATGATAGTTGTGGTCATCTGATAAGGTAAGACTATGTAAAGACTAAAGAGAGGGGACATGAATCAAGCACAGCAATCACAATCACATTGTATTCACCTTTCATCAAATGATCAAACACCGATGATGATTACGTACAATTTCAAATCAACTGCGCTTCCGTTCTTAAACTTTGAACTTCAATTCCGGAAAGGTGCTTATCTCTTTCTGAATCTCAGACACGTCCAATCAAAACCAGAAAAGCTTGTCATGACTTCAGTCTTCCCCGCCAATTTGCTCGAGTTTTGCGGGCAAAATTGGTCATGCTTTTCTGATTTGACTGTGACTGTGTAGTTTCAAATTATT